>JARHVA010006880.1:372500-430000 GCA_037957365.1 Torreya grandis
GGACTAGTCTAGGAAAGTGAGATTTGATGGATCTAATGGTTTTACTTTTATTTATGCATGTTATTTAGGCTCAAGTTTAGGCTCAATGGAGGCCAAAATTATATTATACCCGTATATGTTCTTGAACTATGGCATGAGGTGCACCACATAGATAGGTTTCTAATTTAGGGGCCTTTTTATTCGTTACTACTACTACTACTATGGTTTAAACTAGTCCCAAAGAAGGTAGTGGTGAACCCAATTGGGTATAAGAGGTAGCCATTTGAGTGATGGGTTGGTTTAGAGTTATGTTGACAAAGGTGAAGACTACAAAAGTGGGAGAATAAGTGGTTGGGAATGAAAGAATAATGGTTGAAGGGATGTATACTAAAGGGGCAATGGTTAAAGATGCAATAGTGTAAAGTAGAGGATTATAAGTTAGATAAATGAAAATAAGATCAGTAGAAAGTGATTTCACATGAATGAAAGTGGAAACAACCAGAAAAGGCATAGTAGAATCAACTGATAATGACATTAAAGAAGAAATGCCTAGGGGATTAGTGAAGAGAGTAATCTTACCATATTGATCACCATTGAGGGGTGCCTTTGCTTTTAGTGCTTGTAATCTCAATACCTTAGCTTGATATACCTCTTCTTCATCCACCTCTTAACTTAACTCACCTTTAACTTAAGGTTGTTCCTCTCTAATGATTACCTCCATGGATGGGGTTTGAGGTCTTTCCTCCCTTGGTTCACTTTGATATCACATTGTTATTTTCTTAGCTTATAGAGTAGTCACCTATTAGGTAAGAGGGAGGGGAGTCATACTAGATGTTAGGTCTATTGAACCCACCATAATAGGTTCCATGTATTACTCATCATAATAATCTAGGAAAATGGTCTAAACTAATTCCCTACTTGTGTTGTCCTTTTATTGTATTACATCCTATACTAATTCATGTTTAACTCTCCTTATTTCAATAATAGATGCTTGAATTAAAAGTGTTTGTTCTTATTCATGTGTAGTAACCAGTATCTCTTCTATCTCTTTCTCTTATTCATGTTCTATAAAATTTGATGTTTCCCCTACCACTTTCTCTTTCTCTCATTGAGATATCATCAAAATAAGTAGCTATTAGGGATCCTAACCTTGATTTGTTGGATATTGGTAAGGCCTTCCACTCCAAAATTTATGGAATCTCCATCCCCATAGTGTTGGTATCCTAAATTAGCTTGATTGAGTGTAAAGGAGGGGTCATCTTGTATCACCCTCAACAAGTCTTTACTTAACCCCACATTTACATCCCTTTACTTCCTCATCATATTTGGCATTAAGTAACATGAATACATGGTCAATTATCTCATAATTTATATGGGATGCCAATCCTATGAATATTTTGATATAATCTAATGTGGGGTCCAAATCCCTATGGGTCAAAGCATCCAATGAATAAGCCCTATTTGCATTTCTATATTCCCTAAAATCTATCTTAAATGTATATTTGATCCTCTAAATAGTGATATGGGAGCCATGGAAAGTGAATTAATTATTATTTTTCATATATTCATCTATACCATTCCATATTTGGAAGGAAATCTCTTGTTTGGAAACTTTATCATGGTTAAATTTAGGGATCCAAGGAGGGTCTACCCTAATCTTAGGAATCATGATGACTATAAAATCAGGGTAGAGACAATAGTCACCAAGATTTGTGAGTGATTTAGAAATTCTATTTGAAATCCTAGCCATAGGGTGGCCATGAATGGCTATCCAAACCTAAGGATAAAGGTCCTCTATAATTTTGGCAATGATCCTTACATATACATATATGTGAATGAAAGAATAGAAGTCACATATTTTGTTCTTAATAAAATCAAGGTTGGGACTCTATAGAACCCCATTATGCTTGTAAATGGTTCCCATGACTAAATCTATAAGGTGTAACATCATATATTTATTTCCCCCTTAGGTCCTCTTATATTTGTGTAGAACTTATTCATGCAATCGAGCACTAATGACCTCCCCCAATGCATATTACAATCTAAAGTAATGATTAGGTAAAACAAGGGTACCCATTATAGATGAAATAAGTGGATGCTCATGTGGCCAAAGAGTCAATTCAATAATTCCATTCTTATATGAATTCCCATAATGAATTGGGTGATAGGGATGGGATTATTGGTATGTTCCGTTATAATGAGAGCCTTACCTATGAGAAGATACTTCCCTAATGCTCACTCCACATTGTTGTTTTTATTTCAAGTGATTACAATGTGTAAATATAATGTAACTTATAAAATAAGGAGACTTAAATACCTCATGAATGCATATATAGAGATGTTTGAAACAACTATGTTTTATATCGACATAGTGTAAATAGCCTCCATCTATAATTTTTCATTAGAAGAACAAGCCTCATAGTAAGTTGATGCATGACATGAACTAATATTTGGTAGTTATGTAGTGAAGTGACCATAATTTGATAGGTATAAATTCAATTGTAAGTTGTTTATCCTCTGCTAAGATGTCCTCCTTTAAGGTAAATGAATCAACATTATCTATGACCTCCCATAGATTAAAGTAATTAGCATGAAGGTCATTGAACACAATTGTGTCAAAAACCATGTCTAAGTATTTAGTAGAGTACTTGATGGAAAACCTAGATGGTGTTGTGGCTCATTTATATGATTTAGATAAATATGTCATTATTATTTATGGATGTTGGTGAGATTCAACCTTTAAAAAATGATGGTCTAAAAATTAAATTACATGAGTCGCAACTGATTTTAGACATAGTTAGAGCTTTTGATATTATAGAAGGCAATGTGTACCTGAGCTCTCAAAAATAAAATGAGGTGAAATTGATTGGTTGATAGATGTTATATATTTATAAATTAATTCCATTTAACTCACCATTAATATATAATGTCTACAAGCTCATCAACCTCATTTAATTCAAACTTGACCACCTAGTCCAAGTGGACATGCCACATAGGATGCTTACTAAAATAAATGATTAAATCAAAATAAAAAATAGACTCTTAATAATTACATGAAACATACTAACTTAAATTATACCTTGGATATATTTTTGGGAAATTGATATTCTTAATTTATTGTCAAAGGGTTTTAGGTAAAGATATAGGGTAAGTTGTATGTTTCATTTTGATTGGGAGTTAAGTTGATAGACATTGGGGAGCTCAGGCATTGATCTGTTACCATGAAAGCATCCATAGCCCTGATAGAGATACCTTTGATCACCTTTTCTCTCTTCATATTTTCCATGATGCATGATACATAGATCTTATTTCATCATGTAGGCTTCTAATCCTCTTTTTTTTATTTTAGACTTTTGGATTATTCCTTTTATTTTTCTCATCCTTTTTATTATTTTTGAATGAAAGAGGGAAGAAGGTGACCACAAATGTCCCTATCAATTTTTACCCATGTCAATGGTTATTACCTTAAACAAGCATTAACATTTTATGTGTATTTGACCCAAGGGCATAAGGACAGCTTTATAAATTTGAATAGAACTATGGGAGAAATTTTTACATACCTGATGGAATCATTAGCTTTGGAACCTATTCATTGATAACTCTCTCATTGCTTACTTGGATTAAGAATTCCAAACTATAGGATGCAAATCCCACAGATTCTAATTAGATTCAAAACACCCAAACCATTATTTGATTATACTATGATTTATCAACTTATATTTCCATGAAATAAAAATAAAACCACCCTAGAAATAATGAAAACTACCTAAATCAAACACATATGACTAAACAAAGCAAACTATTGAAAGAAAAATCAACTAATCTAGAAAACATGAACTATTTTAATGAATAAAATCAAGAACCTAACTAATAAATTAAATATAACCTACTTCTACCTCTACCATAATATTATTTGTTACTTAGAGATCTATCCAAATGGATTAGACATGAAGTAATTCTTCAAAAATTATCCATTGACTGGATATGTCAAATTGTTACATTGGAGATCTTTCAAACATAATGCATTATTACCTAAGATCTTAGAGATATCATAAGGTCTTATTCATAGCAAGGTAAACTTGTCATGCATTCCTTTTTTCTCATGGGTTTTATCCCATAGCAATACCAATTTATAAATCATGAATGCTCTAAATTTTTCTCTCTTATCAAAGTTTTTTAATGCTTCATTCCTAGAGTCTTTAATTTTAATGATATCCATCAATCTAGACTCTATCTTTTCATTAGAATCCATGTATTCTTGCATAAAGTTATATGTTGGTAGCTTCAGCATGATTGGGAACACTGACTGCTTACCTTAAACTAGTAGATATGATGAGGATTTAAGGGCTTATTTATACCAAGTCTAGTCTACCTAGAGTGCGTATTTTGGTAAGAGATGCCACTACTTGGGCTTATTTATAAATAACTTTTTTATAGTGTCTATGAGGTTATTGTTGGATGACTTAGCCAATCTATTCTCTTAGAGGTAGTGATTTGAGGATTATTTGATTATAATATAATTATCATGGGCCCATTTAGTAAACTCAACTAATTGAAATGCTAACCCATTGTCATAAACTAAATAAATAGGCATGTTTAATTTGGTTGTGATATGTTATTTAAGGAAACTGATCACTTCTTGGGCTCTTGAATTTGTTGGTTCTTACTGCCTCAGTCCATCTACTAAAACAATCTATAGCCATGAGCATAATCTTGTGTCTAACTAAATAATTTAGGTTTATAAAACCATTAAAACCTAATCCCCATTGGGAGAATGATTTACTTTCAATCATAGGAAGTAGATGGATAGCTACATGTACCTCTTTTTTTTACCAAGACCTAACATTCATGGCACATCCTCACATGGAAGTGAGTATATTTAAAGACTCTTGGCCAATAATAACCCATTATAAGTATTTTATGGGTAGTATTATTACCATATGGATGGTTGCTACCTATCTTTTGATGTAGGCTTTCTAGGATCTCTTAAGCTTCTTTACATGAAACATATCTTAAATAGATTCCTTCATAGGTATTCATATATAGAATTAATTTTTTATCATATAATGAGAATATTTGATCCTTAAGGATATATTTTTTTCTCTATTGAGTTATTAAGGGTATGTTATAGTGAGTAAGAATTGAATAATACTTGAATATCAATCCTGTTGGGAAACATGTGTTTAGCAGACCTATTTTATGGTGATGTGTGGGTTTAGTTCAGTCATCAAATGAATAATGTCTTGTCCTTTAACGATAATAGTGCATTTAATTTCAATGTTAAACTTTAAAATTTCACCATCCATTTGCCTTTACACTCTCCTAATTCATTATGTCCTAGTGTAAGCTTGATAATAGGATTTGGTACTATGGAGATGGTCTTGTTTCAAAGGATGTAGTGCCTAAACTTATTACTTGATTTGGCAAGATAAAATATTTACTTGTAAATTAGGGAGTACCTAAGATTTTCATCTTTCAATTTAGTGCTCATGAAAGTGATAGGGTGTTCACTTTCTTCCCTTTTATGCATAAGTACAACTTCAATAGTATGCTTTGAAGTGAATGAGTACAATAAATATTCTTTAGTGAAATATGAGATTACCAACATTGGGGCCTATGAAATAACCTTATTTATGTCGTGGAAAGACTTTTTAGATTTAGGTGTCTACTCTACTTTAGTGTCCTAATCAAGCATTACATTTAGGAGCATAATAATCTATACAAATCTTGAAATAAATTTCCTTATGAAATATATCTTCCTAAATAAGGAATTGACCTCCTTTTTGTTTTTTGGGAACATTATTTTTGAAATACCTTGAATCCTATCTAATTTAATGGTGATCCCATTTTTAGTAATAATGTGGCCTAGAATTTTGTCTTTGGTAATGTTGAATATAATCTTTTTGGGGTTCAGTGATATGTCAAACTTCTTTCACCTTTCAAAAATAGATTAAAGGTGGTTGATACGATTAGCTCTATTTTTAGATAAAATAGTGAGATCATCCATTATATGATTATGCATATGCCTATCTGTCTATGGAATGCATGATACATTTCTCTTTGAAAAGTACCTACAACATTGATCAACTCAAATGGCATTTGCTTGTATGCATATGTTCCCATTTTATAATAAATGTTTTTTCCATACTATCTTTTGATTTTACTAGTACTTGATTATATCCTCAAAATATGTCTAATAAATACATCATTTTAGACCCACTCATAGTTTTTATTAACTAATATATGGAGTGTAGAGGATAATTATCTTTTTGAAAAGCTTTATTCAAGTACCTAGATTTAACACATAGTCTGATTTCACTATTTTTTTTCTTGATGGAAACTATATTATCCACCCAAGTTGAATTCCTAATAGGAAAAATTGTATTATCACTTAGTAGCTTGTCTACTTCCTTCTTGATTAATGTTTCAAAGATAGGATTAACCAGATTTTTCCTTTGCCTAAATGGTTTAGATTAGGCTTGAATGGAATTATATGGGTCATGACTTTAGGATTGAATATCCTTAAGTCATCATAGATATATGAAATTAGATATTTATACTTGATAATCAATTCTTTAACCTTCTACCTTTTGTCTAGTGTACAACTTAAGCTAATATTAATTATGTCTATGTTCATATAATCATCCAATTTTTTTGAGTTAAATTCAAATTAATTAACCTTGATTTCCCTCTATAATTATTCTTGAGGATCCGTATCAAATATTTTTTCTAGGGTGACCATCCCTATTGGGAGATGATTCTACTTTATCTGGATAACATCCTCTTCATCTAATTCCTAATAGTACCCATGGCTTCTTTCCTCATCATCAATTATTTGAGACAAACTATCTTAAATTTGTTAAAAACTAAATGATTTGTTGATGATCATTAAACACGTGAAAATTTTCAAAATTGTATGGTACTGAAGTATAAGGTACCAATTTAACGGATAAATTTTGCACTTTTAACTCTTCTAGGGGTGCCAAATTTGTTGTTAAAATGGATAGTGAATCGATAACTTGGTTTTTTTCTCTCAAGATAGCTACTATGTTGAAAACTTGAAATGATTCAATTAGATTCCAATATTTATGCTTGTATTTATTTAAATATCATAATTTTCATTAATATTTGTTTCTGACCTGATTGATCATGCATTCAAAGTATCCATATACAAGAAGTTCCTTGACATCATTCCTGAGAGAAAACTATAATCCTAGAATCAAGCCCTCATACTCTCTTATTGGTGCATGGGAATTGGATATTATACATTGATAATAATTTATTTCTTTATGTATTGACCAAGTTGAAACTAACACCTAGTCCTTATTTGGATATTACTCCATCAAAATAGAGGGTTCATAATTGGGAAGGGCCTTAAATTTATCCCTATCTTTCATGCCTTATAGTAAATGTATAAATTATAAGACTATGAGACTTATAACTTACTTCTTCATTAGTGGTTTTGTACTCTATAATAGGATGCTTCACCATTACCTCTCGATCAATCCTGATCTGGTTGGAAATACCTCTCTAAAATAGCCAAATATGAGAGAAGTCTATGGAAAGATATTCATTTAACATTTTTTACCAATATCTACTCAATAATATTCCATGTAGTTCTATAACATCCACTACCAATATGTTGATAATCATATGGAATCTATGTTTTGAGGCAACCTAAATTCTTATATCATTAAGTTCTCTCAAAATAGGCACTAATATCTTATCTAGTTGTGATACAATCCTTTTATATGGAATCAGGGTCAAATGAAGCTTTTGACAAATGGAATTTGGTATTATTATTGATGGATCTCTAAAATCTACCAAACAATTTTGTATATTCTTTCCAAATGCTTGAATGGTTAGTAATAAAGGGTAAACCTTAGGCTTGCTTTTGTACATAACATTTGTGTTGATTGTTTTAGATTTTTATATAACAAAATTACCTATGATAAAATTCCATAGGAGCTCATTTTGCTCTGTGATTCATGCTAGTTCATGAAGAGTAATATTGGCCTTAATTTTCTTCATATCCTCAATAATTTTGTATCCTCCTTTATTTTATTCCTCTCTATGTTGAGTCTGATCATTCACTTTAAGGGGAAGAGGATTATTATCAACATTAGGATTTGGAGGAATAATTTTATTATTGGGATTAGTAAAAATGGTAAAATTTTTCCTATTCTTTAGGTTATAATTGTTCTTATTAAACTACTAGAACACTTTCACTTCATCAAAATTATCCTAAAAAATATTTTCATCTTCATTGGGGAAGGGGGACTCATAGATTTCAAAGAACATAGATAAAATTGAAGTTCGAGATTCATGAGGGAGATCTGAAGGATTCATCATTTGATATTGTCTAATCATTTCTCTTTGAAATGTTTCAAAAGATGCATATAATTATATATAGTTTAATTCCCTATGTTGTGAACCCTATATCAATTGGGCAAAGTCATCTTTATGATATTTATTTTTGGTAGCTTATTGGACTATTGTTTTTTGTATTGTTGGTGGGTTTTTTGAAAGGATTGTTTTATATTAGAAATATTTAATAATTATTTTAATATTGATTATTTTTATTACCCATACTTTTCTACATATTCAAGAAATCATTGCTTAGCTTATGGACCATTCTTTGTATCGAATCCAATTTAGTTTTTCTAGAGTAAAAAATTTGAACAAGTTTTACATTGGTTTGAGCTAGATTTTGGTTTTACTAGTTATATTGATGGCCATTAATTTGTGTTTGATTATTAAAAAATTCATAATTTTGATTTGGTTTTTGTTGCATCATGGGAGGTAGAATGTACAACTAATACTAGTTTAATGTATGGGTGTTCTAATTAGCATCTAGAATTAGATTCAAATATGGGAGTCCATTATTGAATTTTTGGCCTACTAAATTCTAAGGAATGATGTAAGGATTTATCTACTTGTTAATAGTAATAGATTATTGGAATGCCAAAGATAAAGTATTGGTGGTGGAATATCTTTGCAAGAACACTATAGTAATGGGATCTAAAGAATTATTATATATCTTGAGCACAAAATCCATGTTTGGATTATATAAAACATTAAATCAAGTGTAAATATTATAAAATATTACATTTAAGGCTTGGATTAACTCATTAGGTTCTATTTTCATGTTGGTGAAATGTTGATATACCAAACTTGGATTTGTCACTTGTCTAAATTATATAAGGAACATATTTTGACATTAATTCCATAAGGTGATATAATTTTCATTAAAATTGAGATACCAAAGTAAAAATAATATTTTAAATTAAATTAAAAATCTTATATGCAACATCCTCATGGTTGACATTCGTTAATAGTAGGGCATCCTTAAAGGATTTGATGTGTTCTTATACAGTCCTCTCGTTTAAGGGAGAAAAGGTAGGAAAATAATTTTCTATATTATTTGGAAGATTGTGTTGGTCCATAGGTATGGAAACATTATATATAACTAACCAAGGTTAATCAATAATAGGATTTATAAGTGAGACATTTCTTACAAGGGAAGGTGTCCTAGATTGGTGTGTCTTAGGGATGATAGGCATGGGTCTAGGCCTCCTAATATTTGATAATGATGGAACCAAAAGGATATCTTAGGCCATAGACCTTTTCAATCTCCCATTTATCTCCAATAAATCTCTATGTATTAACTAACATCTATTATTGATAAAACACACAAGTGTGTCCTCTTTCTATCACTAGATTTTTTTATCTATTGATGTGGGTTTTATGGATACCATAGAAGGTTGAATGAGGTAGCCTCAAATGTTTTGGGAAATATATGGAACAAGGTTACACTTTGGAGCATAAGTTATAGTTATCTAATTAAAACAAACATGTGATGGAATAACATGTTTAACTTGTGGGATATTTAACCAAGTTTTGTGGATAAATGCATGAAATCTAATAGAAAAAATCACTAGGTGAGTTATATGGGTAGATAATTATGATAATGGGGGTAAACCTCAAATAAAATCAAAAGGAAAAGAAGGGTATGGTAGAAAATAAGGATTTGGTTCTTAAAAGGTCACTTCTAAGACTATTTATTTGGTGAAAAAGAATCTCCAAGACTAGTGTTTGTCATTTTCAGCTATTGCACACTTGTAAACAAGCACAATTAATAATCTAGGAAAACATGTGTAAGATGATAAATGATCTCAACTAAAGGTTGACATCTTTAGGGATGTTATTAAAAAACTTTATCTAAAGGATTAAAATTGAGACTAGAAAGTTATCTAGTGTAGTTATGGCTTAGGCCTAGATGACTATACAAAAAGAGATACCTCTACATACATTAGATTATCAATTCAACCTATATTAATTTTTTAAACCAATGAAACCTCCCAATCCTCAAATTTTTTTGCATATCTAAGATCAATATTCATTAATTTAAACAATCAAATTCATCTTTATCATTAACACACTCCATAATTATTGTATTAATACATATAAAAAAAACTTAAATTTCATTAACATAAAAAGGAAGAAGAATAAACAAATACAATTTATTGATAATCAATCTCTTGATCTCTTCTTGTATATTGATCCAAATATTTGAAATTTTGAAAACAGGGTTCTACATGTATATAACAGATGTGGTGAAGGGGTCACCTCATCTTCCAAGTATAGAAAATTTTCATTACATCATGAATGACTATATCATAAGTCTTAGTTACATGTTATAATTTGTAGATAATCATCAAACATGATATGTATTCATGATAGAAAGAATTAGTTCTTTTAATCACAATATGGATGCAACAAAACTTAAATATGCATTTTTAATCATTACATGAATTTTTTTTTAAAAATAGCCTTTGACATAGGCTAAATTGGCTCCTAATTAACATTTTTAAAAGTTTTTTTTAGAATTGTAGTTGTAATTATAGTTGTGCTTGTAACTAGAGTTGATCTTGTTATTATCGATGTGGTGACTGGATTTGTGGCCATGGATGTACTAGTTTCTTGGATTGGAGTTACAATTAGAGCTAAAATATGAGGCAACATTGATGTAGTTTTTGAGCTAGAAGGGATTGAAGCTGATGGTAGTGTTGTAACTAACACTAAAATTATGGTTTGAGGAGACTAGTTTCTTGGATTGGAGTTACAATTAGAGAAAATATCAAGTAACATTGATGTAGTTTTTGAGCCAAAAGGGATTGAAGCTGATGGTAGTGTTGTAACTAACTAGTTGGTAGAACTGACACTAATTTCTTCTTTATGTACAACTCTTGATAATTTTTGTATTATTTAGCATGTTGTTAGTGAATTAAGTTCATATCAAGGAGATGAGGTCTAGTTATCTTGCATGTTTATTCTATCAGCCTTGCATGCTCTATCTTGGTGGCTTAAATCCAACCTAAAATACATCTAATTCTATTACCTCATTTATTTCTATGCTAATTTTTGATTTAATGTCCTCTAAGATCAGTCCTTGTAAAATCTATCAAAAAATGTCCAAAACTTGTTGAATCATCTGATCAAAAGTGGTTCTGGCTACCAGCTTCCTTATGTTCTCCTAAGCTCCTGTTAATTCAAGCTCATAATAAATTTGTGTTTTTTGATTTTCATGTTCTGTAAGCTATATTCACCAAAGATTCAAAATTAAACACTAAATATCAGGCCTCTTAAGTTATGTGATAGTTAAATTTAATGCATTGGCTACATTTAAATGGGTCATCATATCTAAGTGTTTGAATGCCTTATTAGGAGTGTATAATACCAATCAATTCAATTTATTTTCATCTTCTCTAAGAAGCTTAAACAATTTTTATTTAATTTACATGTGGATATAATTAGAATCTAAAAGAATGAATTGCATCTAAAATCTCATACAAAGTTAGTGTCACATTATATACATCCTTCTCTATACTAAAGGGAACTTGTATCACCTACTGATATTCCCTACGAGTTTCCAAATCTTCTTCTAGTTCTTTTATGGCAAGCTCCATTCCTTCATGGATGGCCAATATTTATTTGGTATGGGTCTCCATATAGGAATTGAGGTACTCAATGTATGGATATTAACCCTTCTTCCTATCCTACATCTTTGAAATAGAGTAAATTTGTTCTCTTTCTTCCAAAATTAGACCCTTACCATTGTTATACTCAGTCTTTCTTTTCCTATCCCTCTACATAGAGGTTGTGGCTTTGTCAAAAAGTGATCTTACAGTGGGAAGCTTTTTGATCTTTAGATTGGAACTCTTAGAAGCTATGGATCCTAAATCCTTCGTCCAATTTGTAAGAGTGAACTTTGATGGATTTAATGGTTGGGATTCTCTTTGTGCATGCTCCTCAAGATCAAGTTCAAGCTTAGTGAAGGGTTTGGGAATTAAGGGCCAAATTATCTTAGACAAGTATATGTTATTGAATTATGGAATTGGGTTCATAATATAGACAAGTTTTTTTTTGGGCCCTTCTAGTTATTACTACTACTTTGGTCTAAACTAGTAGCAAAGAAGGAAGTGGTGAACCAAACTAGATTTAGGAGGAAACCATTTAAGTGATGAGTTGGTTTGGGGATATGGTGGTAGAGGTGGAGACTAAAAGAATGGGATCATAGGTGGATAAGATAGAAGTAACAATGGTTTAAGGGATAGATACTAAAGGAATGAAGACTATAGGGTCAGTGGTTAAAGATGTATAAGTGGAAATTGTAGAATTAGAGGTTGGAAAAATGAAAATAAGACTAACAGAGAGTGATTTCATATGATTAAAAGTGATAAAAACTAATAAAGGCATAGTAGAGTCAACTGATAATGAAATTAGATAAGAAATGCATAGGGGAGAAGTGAAGAGAGAATAATTACTAAATTGATCACCACTAAGGGGTGATTTTTATTTTATTCCTTACAATATCAAAATCTTAGATTACTATAGCTCTTCCTCATCTACCTCTTGACTTTGGTCACCTTAAAATTAGGTTTGTGCCTCTCCACCAGTTACCTCCATGGATGGGGTTTTAGGTCTCTTTGCCCTTAGTTTCCTTTGATATCATAATGTTCTTATTTTAATTTGTGGATTAGTCACCTATTGGGTAAGATGGAGGGGAGTCATACTAGATGTTAGGGATATTGAAGATGACATAATAGGTTCCATCTCTTCCTCATCATAAGAATCTAATCAAATAATATCCACCTCTTCCCTACTTTTTTTTTCATTTATTGTGTTATCTCTTTTTCTAATTCCTATTTAACTCTCCTTAGTTCAACAATAGATGTTTGAATTAGAGGAGTCTATTTTTGTTCTTCCTTTGTAGTAGCTATTATCTATTCTAGCTCTTGATCTTGTTCATGTTTTCTAGTAGCTAATGTTTCCCTTACCACTTTATCTTGATCTTATTGAGATGTCATCACAATAGGTGGATGTTGGGGATCTTGACCTTGGTCTGTTGGCTATTTGTAAGGCTTGCCACTCCATAAGTCAGAGGATCTCCATCCCACTTATAGTGGGATCCCAAATTTAGTTTGACTAAGTGTAAGGGAGGGGTTGAATTATATCAACCTCAACAAATCTTGACTTAAGCCCATAATTATATATCTTTCCTTTATTTACTCACCATATTTGGCATTAAGGAACAAGAAGTCAAGTTCAAATGACTCATGTTTGTATGGGATGAGAAGGATGTGAATTTTTTGTTGTACTCTCATGTGGGGTACCAATCCCTATGGGGTATAGTATTTAATGCATAATCCATACTTACATTCCCATCTTCCTTGAAATGCCTTGAATATATACTACATCCTCCCATTAATGATTTGATAGCCATGGAAAGTACCTTTATTATTCTTTGTAAAATATTCATATATATTATTCCATATTTGGAAGGAAATATATTTTTTTGAAATTTTATTAGTGACAAAATTGGGGAACCAAAGAGGGTATACCCTATGCCCAACAACCATAGACTTTATAATTAGGGTAGAGCCAATAGTCATCTAAACTCATAAGTGTTTTATCAATGCTACTTGAAATAATAGCTATAACATGGCCATGAATGGCCATACAAACCTAAGGATATAGGTCCTCTACATTTGTTTCAATGTTCCTTACATATGCACATATGTGAACAAAAGAATAAAAGTCACATATTTTATTCTTTAGAAAATCAGGGTTTGCACTCCACATAACCCCATTATTCATATAAATGGTTCCCATGACTACATCTAGAAGGTATGACATCAAATATAAAGTTCCCCCTTGGGGCCTCTTATCTTTGTGTATAATTTGTTCATTTAGGTGGGTAACGATGACCTCTCCCAATGCTTAGGTGTGATTTAAAATAATGAATAGGTCTAGTAGGGATACCCATTCTATATGCAAGAAGTGGATGCTTAGGTGGCCAAAGAGTCAGTTCAACAATCCCATACCTATACAAATTCCAATCCTAAATTACATGATATGGATGAGATTCTTTGTATGTTCCTTGATAGTTAAATTCTCACCTAGGAGAAGCCATTTCCCTAATTCTCACTCCAAATTATTATTTTTCTTCCAAGTGACTATAGTATGTAAATTGAATGTAAAGTTTAGAATAGGGAGACTTAAATACCCCATGAATGCATATATAGATATTTATGAAATAAATATTTTTTTATCAACATAGTGTACATAACTACCATCTATAATTTGACCTTTGAATAACATGCCTCATAGTATATCAATGCATAACATGACTTCTGATTTCATGGATGCATAGTAAAGAGCCTATCATTTTAATGGTATCAAGTTATATATAATTTTTTAATCCTAAAACAATATTTCTTCCTCTAATTTGAATTAATCAACATTCTCTATGACCTCTCATAGAGCTAATTAAATGGCATGGAAGCCATCAAACATAGTTGCATCAAAAGTTGTGTCTAACTATTCAATGGAGTCCTTGATGGAAAAGCTAGATGGTGATGAGGATCCTATATATGACCTTGATGAAGATTCCATTTTTGTTGATGGATGTTAATTCAATTTAATATTTCAAAAAATATCATCTAAAAATCAAATTACATAAATTGCATGTCATTTTAGAGACAGCTCGAGCTTTTGAGATTATAAAAGGATATTTCCACCTGATCTCTTGAAAATTAAATAGGTGAAATCTATTGGGGGATCAATTTTATATATATATTCATTAATTCCAATTCATGTTCCATTAATCACCAACATCTATGATCTCTCTGCCCTCATTCTATTATAACTTGACCACATAGTCCAAGCGGACATGCCACATAGGATTTTTGGTCATTCAAGGTTTCACAGTGTTTTTTTTAATTTGACACATGTCACTATATGGTTTAGTCAAGGTTTTTTTTCTTTGACTTCAGACCTAATGGTATGATATGGTGAGCCCATTATTCTACATGAAATTCCCTGAAGAGAAAAACAATTTTTAGATACATTATTTCAAAAAGAATTGTCTAAAATATAATGAAAGAATAATTCTCAAAGGCTAAATACTCTTCAAATTAATTGTCATTTGGGAAAATGTTTTGAAAGATAAGTTATCAAAATAAAATTTTCTGACTAAGAATTGTCAAAGAGAAATTATCCAAAGAAAATTTGACAACCAAAAATATTTCAACCAGAAAAAATGATCCAAAGAGAAAGTTATTAAAGACTAAATTGCTATATACTAAGTTATTGAAGAATAATTTAAAAGAAAAAACAAAATTCTAAATAAACTTCCCAACCAAATAGTTTTTTAATACCAAAAGTATCTGAATAAAATTTGCTGACTAAAAAGCTATCGATCAAAATAAATGATATGAAGAGAAAGTTGACAAAGACTAAGTTGTTGAATACTAAGTTACAAACTGGAAAAACAATTGAAATAAAATTTCAAACCAAATATTTTATGAAAAACAAAAGTATCCAAAAAAAATCCTTCTAAATAAAAACCTTTTGAATAAAAGAGTATGAATACACAAATATGAATACTTATCATACATAGTAATTCTTCCCAACATTCCATTAATAGATTAGTTTTACTAAGTCCTTTAAAATGGAAAATAGGTTCACCAAAATGTAATTAAATATCCAAAATATCAATCTTATATAGATAATAAGAATCACAAAAAATACATACACAACCAAATAATATATAAGTCCTCTAAAAATAAAAGGGGTCATCACTTTTAAAAGAAAAAAATCAAGTTGGGGTGTGGTGAATACAACATAAATATAATAGATATATAAATGACAAAGAAGTTATGTACTTATCTTATTTTAATTATAATGTATTTTTAGATCTAGAATAGGTGAAACCTACGTGGGAAGGAGATTATAGAATAATTATCAAATTATGTCTCTAATGCTTCTAGATCTCTAGATAGTAATGTTAAGCTAATATGTTATGTTTATGCTACTATCTAGGTTTGATTCTAGTGTCCTATAAATAATATCTACTAGAACAAGATGTGACCACCTAGATGATTTTGTTTTTTGATTCACCTTCACTCTAGTGCATTTAGATCTAGATCATGTACTATCACTCCTTATGAAATGGGAAAAAACCTACCTTTCCATCTTCATAGTAACCTTGGAAAAAATGGGTTAGTGGGAACATAGAGTCAATCTACCCCAAAGTTCCTATTATAAATTGGTGGTACTTACATATACAATAGTATAAATAGGGCCTCATAATGATGTGATTGTCCCCTACATGTTGAATTGTGTGTGAATTATATAATATGTTCAAAGTAAGTATGATAATGACCTATATTGTAACTTGGAAAATCAAGATCTTGGGCTACTCCTTTAGTACTTTAGACATGTAGATGTTTTATACCTATGACTAGTATTTAAATAGGGAAGCTTTGATCAATTTAATGCTTGATAGAATGCTTTTGATAAGTGTCCTTGGTATCTTTGGTCTTTTAATAGGTAAATAATGAATTAGGGTTGACATTTTATTTATATCAATCCCTTTCAAGTAATAACTCATATAAAATCACTTAGGCTAACCATTAAGATATGTTTCATTTGTATATTGGATGACTTTAGGGCATTGGACAATTACATTGAATAGGATAGTAACATTGACACTACTATCTCTCCCAAAAATTAGTGTCTAGGGATTAAGAAAGTAGGTATATGTTTAGATCTTGTAGAGATGGAAGATAAGTACATCTTAAGTATTTTATGCAAGATAGAACACCTAGGTAATAAATATAAGACTAGTCATATCAAGAGATACAAGCCAAGGGGTATAAAGATAGAAAAAATGCAAGACTTTCAAAAGTAAGAAATGTAAATAATTGAGAGGAAAAACCAAGGTTTGAGTATTTTAAGTGTACAAGAATGAGGCACTATATAATCATAAAATATCATATACATTCCCCCCAAATCTAGTAATGTAATTATTAGTTTAAAGTAAAGGAATGCGTTCATGGGTGTTAAGCACACTTTGTATTTATGTGTGCCTAAATTGCGTGTTTTACAGGTGACTGACCTGAAACCAATATCATGTTACAATATAAAATTAGTGCATATAATTTGTTTTGATATTACTTAAAATAGATTTAAATTAAAAGATCAAGGTTTATAAGTATACACTTGTGTTGATGTAACCACCTTGCCTATTAGTAAGTTGTTTTGAAAAAGATGCATACTTGTAAGGATATGAAACTAATATTAGGAAAAATATAGATAAAAATTTAAAGTGAATATATCCAAGGATATAAAGATATAGAGATATATTGGAAGGCACATGCCCCTAACTTTGGATAAAAATTGAGTTTCCATTTGGCAAATCAGATTAGCTCAACCATGTAACCCAATGATGCTGATAACTTGGTGAGGCTAGATGATCAATTCCAACCTAAAAAAATATAAATATTAAGTGATTTTATCACCTCAACCATACCAAAATCAAACTAACTACTATAGTAGATTGGTTCAATAAAAGTTCATAAAAGTTTACAGGGTGTCAATAAGAAAAAGTCCATAATATGGTATTAGTCTATAAATGAGTTTTAAAATATGAAACTATTTTTTATTTTTATATACTAGGCACATGTTACATATCATATTCATCTTATATATGTCTCATTTTAAAATTATGTATAACAATAGTACCAATGTATAAAATTTTACCACAACTATGAATTTGAATCATATAACTATGTGCTTTGTCTAATTCAGATAACTATGTCACTATGGAGGACATGATTCCAAACCATCACCCCACTATATATGGAGAAATATGAAAATTTATATAAGTAACAATGTGGGTTACATGTTTCCAAAACATGCTCCCACTATAAACTAACGATGTTGAATATTGAAGAGGTGTAGATAACATGCTTCTCAAGCATTCCCCCACTCAATCTAAAAACTCATAGAAGTACCACATACTAAATTAACATGGATAAAATGCTTTAATATCATGCTCTAAATTAATCTAAAAACTATATGTGTGGAAATCATTCCCATATGACATGCCCCCTTTGAACCTAAAAATTGGCATAAGTATAATGCATTGAATGAGTGTAGATAACATGCCTTTATGACATGTCCCCACTAATATTTACCCCTTTAAGGTGAGTAAAATATAGTAACTAGTAGTTAACTCACCTCAAAAGGATAAGATAATTATATAATCTATGAATGTAATGATGTAGAATATAGAAGGAATATGTCTAGGTAAATGTATCATTGAAGTTCATAGAACCACTGTGATCATATGTTGTCCTATTATGCATGATAAATATCATGGTAATGTTTAGATAATAATAATACAAAATAAACAAGAAAAAATCACATACATGCGATCACTCAAAATCAAATCAAAAGGCAATGGTCTAAGGAGACCACAAACAAGGAGCATGTTTAAATATTGTAAAATATAAGCATATGACTTAGGCAAATGCCTATAAAGTCAAGGATGACATATTCAAATGTTCATATAAAAAAACTATATTCCAATGTCAATGAAATCATTTATAGGAATGAGGTCTATAAACAAAGAAGCATATTGAAATTCTTGAACAAGAAAGATGATAGAGAGGAAAGACATTCAAGGAAGTGCATAAAATAAATCATAAGAAACCATCATAAACATGCCATATTAGTCCATGGATCTAATGTGATAGGATAAAATGTCATGTTTATATCATATAACTACCCTTTTTAATACATAATCATGGATAAACTCATGTGCAAGTACATATGTAATCTCAAACATGAGAATGTAGAGTGATCACCAAACCATATAACCTAGTATATCAAGATAAAAGAATTAGATGCCCCTAATGTCCATATGACATGAGTAGAGGGAAATCCCAACATCTAAAATATGAATGTATCATTTGTGTGTGTATTTTTGTATCACACTCAAGTAAATGTGTGATACATATGTGTATTTAAAAATAACTGAATATATCATCCATCAACATAGAACTAAAACAAAATTCCAAGGAGCCAAAAGAACATGTAAGTGCCAAATTTTATTTTGTATTTTTGCATGTCTTTATTATTTTGGTATTTTTGGAATATTTAAAGAGTAAATATCATCCTATGATGCCATATAATATATGGTCATATATATCTACCCATTATACATCTAGTATACTACCCTAGTTATGTTACCAAAGAACATGTATAAGTGTAATAAATATCACTATCATATCAATGGTGCTATGAGTATGTAAAATAGTAATCAATTATTGTGGATTATTAGAAAGAATAATGATTGTAGGGTTTATTATAACCCATCATTAAGTTTTTATTTATTTCTTTGGTATGGAAATGATATATACATTTTGAGGTGTTATACATATCTAAACATGGTGTGTAGTAGAATATTAGGATTCCATGGAATACACTATGTGTCTCTGATGTAATGGTCTCTCAAGTATTATCTTCTTAGTAAAGGGGATTTTCTGTTACTTACCCTTTTGTGTGAATTATCCTTATTAGGATTGATAGATAGTTTTTTGGGTACAACTTTAATTTTTTTAAGAGGATTCTCGTATGGAATTTTGGAAACTATAATTAATTGAATGACATGAATGTATTTAACACAACCATGTACTGTAAAAGGTATTTCTTAAAGAGTGTGTATCCAAAGTCTTCCCATAAAATATTAAAGCTACTTGTAGAAGGGATAATTGATAAGGTAGTAACCACATGTGCAAGACTAACTTATAATGATAGGTCAATCTCACCAATAATCTTATAATAGGTTCCATAAAATGCTCAAATTGATTTAGTAGAGGGGTGTGAATCATGATGATACAACCCAAGTGTGTAAGTAATGTCATGGTGAAAAAAAAATTACTTTCAACATTATCAATCATAAAACTACAAATGGGGTTTTTATCAAGGTATATTAAAAATTATCATAGGAAATAGAAGGTTTCTAAACCATAAGAGGTATATGTCATGTGTAATTACCAATAAACCCACATAGTGGGTTCCCATAACATGATGGAGGAGGATGTGCATTATATGTCATTTTCACTTCTATTTTATTCTTAGAATGGTCTTTCAAATGATTGTTAAATATTTTATATTTATGGTGATCATTAGTTTATTAGCCTAAATTCTTTAGAGGACACTCAAATGTGATATTTTAGTCATCGATAAGATCTTGAATCTTGTACTTTAGGGTAAAACATCTACCTTTAGAACTTTTTGTTCCTTGATGATAACCACAATAATCATTCACATCATATATTATAGGTAGAGTTAAACTCATATCAACCTTGATAGGATGAGGGAGATATATACCCTAACACTATAGTAACTATAGGAGTAATGAAGCTAGGGACTTAGGTAAACATGTAAATTATCCCCTTGGTGCATTAGATAAGATAAAGTGATTACAATACTATGAGACTATGTTAACCATGGTGGTTATTTCCTTTTTAGTCTTAAGAGGTTTTATCTTATAACTTGGTTTTATTTTTAATTTGGTACTAGATGTAGATGAATATGGTATGTCAGGTACATACTTGAACTTATTTAATGACATAAGCTTCATTTCATGGTCCTATACAACATGGATTAAGTCATTAAAATATTTAAATTTCTTAAAAATAATGGACTCATGTAAAGGAGATAGAAAAATTTACTTTAATATATCTTGTAAGTATTGGTATTCCATAAGATTGGTCATTTTGGCTAGAATTTTTTGATGTGCTCACTGGTTCCTTATTTGATTTTATTAATTTGGACATATGAAACATTTTATAAAATATTAATGGAAAAGTGTTTTAAGAATTGGTATATAATAGTTTTAAATGATTTTATAGATTAGAGAGTTAAATCATACAACCACCTCAAATCAAAATCCTTAAGGCTTCTTAGAAATAATTTGGTCAAAAGTCTATCATTGGAAGCATAGTCAAGGTATGTCATATAAAAGGTTCGAATATGTTGTTTAAGATCACCCTTGATATCATAATATGTGAACTTAGGTGAACTAAATCCATTTGGGAAAGGGTAAAAGATATTCTAAGTGAAAGAGTGTTATATAATACATCTTTTGAATCTATAACATGAGGGTATTTTAAAGCTTTTTGTTTGATGTTTTTAATTTTGTCTTCCAATGTATCTATAACTTTAAGGAATGATTAAACTATAGGCCCATTAGTATTTATACTAGTAAGTTGAGTAGTAACCAAAGGGGATGAAAACATATTTTGAGTAGTAATAGTCATTAAAACTTGTATTTGTGTTGAAATAACTTTTAACTCCATGATATATGTATCAATACTAGTTTTACAGAACAAAGGTTTAAACACATAATTTGTGCTCCCACTAAATGTAGCTAGATTGATAAGTGTTGGATGATTTATAATACCTTTTAAGGATTCACCATTACTAGATGAGGTTGTTGGAGGTACAATCATAGAGAATAGGGTAAATTAATGATTCAAGATATTTCAAAATTCAAATGCAATCCTTTCAAACTCTTAATAAATGACCATAAGCATTCATAAAGAATACAAGATTTTCATAATAATGAATAATCAAGATGATGTAATATCACACACATAACGCAATATCTACATGGGAAACCCTCTTGGAGAATAAAATCCACTCTCAATCCTATAAACACATGGACTACTTATCCTATAAGTTGATTACAAACATGACACCATTTAGTGAAGCACCCACTTCACAAGGAGCACCCACCCCTAAGTATGAACAATGACCAAAATTTTCTAGATATTGAACACCCACACAACACCTTATTAAATTAAAAACTTTATAAATCTAATTTTATTCAATATGATTGGAAAAAAAATGTATAACACATCTCTTTCAACTCATCACACATACTCAAACTTGATCATTTAATAAATGCATATAAACATCCTTTTGTATCACTTTAGGATTCTTATCTCATCCTTAATTTGCTATAAACTTTAGTCCATTCATTGAGCACACTATCTCTGATCTCTTTCATTTGTCTCTATCTTTTCTTTCTCAACACTTACACATTTAAGTCTAGAAACCATTGCCTTCATCTCCACTATTTATAGAGTCTTCATGAATATCAGCATCTAGGTTGGCCATAATACTTTCCTTAACACTTAAGACATATAATAAGATAACGCATATCTCGAATACATCCTCATAGGTTGGTTATAGCATCCATGGGTCATACTTAAGTAGCTACACCTTTCAATTAGGTCTTGGTAGCCCTTATAGGTCTCATGGAGACCTACTACCCCTTTAGTATTATATCAAAAAAATAGAAAAAACAATATAACTTTTAAATACATGGGTCCACTCTATATGACCTCTAAGACATCTTCAAGTGAATATCCCTACCAAAACACTTTTCTACTAAAGCACAAATTTCTCAAACAATATTATGTACACGGAAACACCATGAATGAAAAAACAATAAACTTTAAATATAAATAACTTTGACTCAAAATATTCAAACCTTATAACTAGGTTCTTTGGATGTGCCTTAGAGTCCTATTCAAAATTTATTTACACCACCATGAAATTCTACATATATCAAAAGTTATAGCATAAAAATTGAGCACTAGATTTCCCTCATTAATTTCAATATTTGAATTCCAACGGTCAATGAATAGATGTAAAAATTTGAGCACTTTAACTTCATCTCATGCTCCCTAGAAATTTTTGACAAATGCACTCCATTTATCTCTTTAGATTAGCCTGGTCTTTATTGTGTACATTGACTAGTTGACTCGAATGATCTCCTGCCACTTGGTAGCCCTACATGCCTTCTAAGCAATCTTTGACATATTGACTAAATATGAATCATTGGATCACTTTTGACAAGATCATGAACCTCATTAGATCCTTATATATTCAAATTAAGTACTCACCATTAGATATTGATTTGGTTAAATTCTCACCATTATATTTGTCTAGATAAATTAACCTTAGACGTCAATGTAGTTAAACTTGATGATTTATGGCCCATCACAATCTACAAGATAAAATTTGAAGGTCTATAACTTGATCTAGAAAAAAATTCAAGAGTCCAAATATTTAGGGTACCTTCTTAGAACTAAAGAAAACATATCCATGAAATCCTTTGACCTTGGTTGACTTTTTGAGTGCCTATATTAAATGCATAAACTTGCTGGTTCATTCATATCTTCATGATGTACAGTGATAGTTTGGCTTCATTTGAGCTATAAGATGCATGTTTATATTTCCAAATGATAAAGTGACACACTAGAACTTCACCAAGACATCTATGGATGCCTCACAACTTCTTCTTTGTCCTTACATACCTAAAAATGTGTCATATCTCTCTAAGCTATCAAACATAACTTCTTTACCATTCATGTACTAGAACCATATTTTATTTTTGACATCAATGACAACATAATACATCAATGACCATTCTAAAAAATATACCCCTTTATAATTTATGGAAAAACACCCTCAGAATGACTTCTTACTCATTTGAACATCTTCACTCTAATTTTTCTCCCCCTTTGACATTAATGACAAAGGGTCTCTTCCTTAACATGCCAACAATAATTCCTCAATATTATGTATGCATTAAAATAATATTAATATTCTTAATATACTTACATAATTTTAGGCATATTAAATGATTTTTTCCCTTTTGACATGCACCAATCTAAACTTGGACTTCTCTAATCCTTGGACCTAAAAAACTGCTCACAGAGCTTAGAAAGCTTCCCTAACATTATGCACATCTCTTCAAGTCTCTAAAAATATCTAAGTTATGTCCCCCTAACTCCATGATATATCTAAAAAATATCAACTTCAATAAGTCTTCTCAACAAACTAGGTCTACTAGCAACACTTCAAATAATATGGATCTCATTGCAATAAAACAATTTCCATTTATCATCTACAAGCCATCATGGTTTAAAACCTTTTCAAAGCATTCTCATGTAACCATGAAATACATAACTTGTCATTTAGAAAACTTCTAAGACTTTATTCATGATATCAATAATAACACAATCTCTCTCAAATTCAATTACATAGTCCTCTGACCATCTACAAAGATCTCTTTTTTCATGCATAAATACACAATACCTTCTCAAAACACATGACTTGGTTTGATCAAGTCATCATATCAATATTATTGAATCAACATCCAAACTAGATTAACCTTCTTAAATTCCTTCATCTATAAGATTATCTTTCATAATTTATTGCTTACCCTTTTTACTTCAAACTTTGTGATGATTGGCACTTAGATCATCACCTAGAGCACACATACTTGCTTTCACACAAGAAATATGTCTCCTAAGAATAATAGTTATAGACACAAACTTGTCATAGAGGCACTAAATATCCTATAAATTATGATATTCCAATATTTCTATGCTCTTACTTGGCTTGGAGTCCTTCCTCATCTTTAGATTGACTTTGAATGAGTTCTCAATCTTACTCTTTTTTTAATCTCAAGATCATGCTTGATTTCCTTGTCCATTTGGGTAGACAAGGATTGTTACTTGATACTTTAACTAGTTCCTTATTATATAATTTAAAATAATCCATTTTAATCCTACTTTTCATTTACCTACTTAGGCCTCCATTCAATATGACTCCTTTTCATGTCAGGATTTACAATTTTTGAAGTAGAATACTGATTATTCTTGTAGAACCTTGGTATATGACCTCTCTCATGAAATTTGAAAAAAATGAGGTTTATTATATTGTACATACCTTTTCATTGAGATATATGATGATTCCTTAAAGTTTCATTAATTTTTTCATGTACCTAATCAGTTGGTCTTCTAATGAATATATTACAAAACTTTGCAATACGACCAAGTCCTTGACACCTGTAGCAAAAGATGTTATTATTTCCTTGTGAACTTATTGAATATCTTGAGTAATGATGTTATTAATTCTTTCCATTTTATTGTTCATAATTCCATATAAATTCATTCCTTGAGGATCTTTTAAAATCTTTTGACCTATGACCAAATTGATTACATGAATAATAGTGACTGTTGAAATTTGAATACCTAATAAAATTTGGTTGTATGATTTTATTTTTATTCATTATACAAATACCTTCATTCCTTAACTGATGATTTATCTTCAAATTTTGATTGTCCTTATTTACATAATCCTTTATCTTATCTTGACTTACATGCTTTTATTATTCTTTATATCTAAAACTAGTTCTATCACTTGCTTGCTTTTGACTACTCAGAATATTTTCAAGACCATTTGAGCTCTTTTAAAAATTCATAAATGACTTTACCTTATAGGATGTCTTGTCGAAATTATTTTTCAAATAATCATTTTCAATCGCATACCTTGAATACTCATCTTTAGCTTTTAGGCTTATAGATATGAATTTTAATTGATAACTGAGATGATTGACTATATCTTCATGATTCTTGGTGTCTTCATTCATTATTTCCTCAAATACATTTAATTTCTCTTCATAGTCCTTGATTTTTTACATCATCTTTTTGTTATTTTTCTCTCAATATTTAGATCTTCAAGAGAATTCATCAATTCATCCTTATTATCTAAATCATCAGGTATATCTTTACTCATATCTTGACTTAATTTCATCTACAAATACTTTATCTTTGATTGATACATGATACACTTTTCATCCTTACTCTTTAATTCTTGATTAAAAGAACAAACCTTAGTTTCTAGTTGTTGTGTTATCTCATCATGCTCCCTGACTTCATTACTTAACTTTCCTTCAAAGAGTCTAATTTGTTCCTCATAGGATTTGATCAAAGAATCTTATTTCCTATTCTTTCCTTGTATTTCTTCTATAATATTTAGATATTTATCTTCAAGAGTGACTTTCTCATCTTCTTCTTCTGAGCTATTTCCACCAAATAAATCTCTACTTAAAGAACATTCACCTTCATCATCATTAAATTCCATGAACAATGTCTCCATGTCCTCATTATTAAAAGTATCATCATTGTTAGATCTGTTGACTTCCTCTTCTATAGATGAATTAATATATTATTCATGGTAAATTCTCTTGATACCTTTATATGATTCCTTATTTCAATTTTTTTTATTAAAGAACTTTATGTACTTGATAATACCTTTAGATTTCTTGTGTTCATCCTCATGATATTCTTTATTAGCTTCTTTATATTCAAACTTGTCTCTACCTAGATGTCTGTCTATAAAATGACTAACTTTACCACATGAAAATAATTTAAAAGGATGTTTTCCTTCATACTTACTTGATACTACATTTAATTTTATTGCAATCATGGCCTCATGTTGATCTTCATTAAGATCAAAATTTTCAAGACTTAACTTGTTCTTCTTGGCTTTTGTCTCCTTGATCACCTTGAAGGATACTTATTTCTTAGGAGTTATGTCCTCATCAACTCACATCTCATAAGTAGTAAGGATTCCATGTATTTCATCCATATTCATCTAAGTGAGATCATGAATTTCTTCTATAGCCAAAAGCTTTGACTCAAAATTGCATTTAATATTCTTCAATACCTTATTTACTATAAAATCTTCATTAATCACCTCTCCAAGACCTCTGATCATGTTTAATACCTCATCAACCCTTAGAAGATATGATGCCACAATATCTTCTTCTATCATTTTTATACTTTCAAATGTCCTTTGGTAGATCTATAACTTAACCAATTTCACCTAATAGTCATCTTCATAGATAGTCTATAATTTGACCCAAATTTCCTTGGTAGACTAGTAATGGATCACTTTGGTGAACTAAACCTTAGAAAGACCACAAATTATATCATTCATGTATTTAAAATTATTCTCACTCAACATTTTGTCAATAGCACTAGTTGGAGTAGTTGGTGTAGTGTAACCCTCTATGATATATTGCCAAATATCAAACCCTAGAGACATGATGTATGTACTCATAAAAACAATAATTTGACTCATTTAATAATGGTTATAAATTTATAAATAAACCCTACATCTATGGACTTGCCATATGTACCTTATATCACCTTCAAGTGGTTAAACTTGTAATGAAGGTATAACTCTAATATTAATTATTAGAGGTATAATCAATGGGGGTAAATTAATGATGGAAGATATTTCAAACTTCAAATTCAATCATTCCAAACTCTTAATAAATTATCAAAATCATTCATAAAGTATACAAGATGTCCATAATAATGAATAAGTAAGATGTTTTAAGATCACACATATAACACAAGGTCTACATGGGAACCTACTTAGGGAATAAAAACCACTCCCAATCTTAAAAACACATGGACTAATTGTCCTATAAGATTATTACAAACATTAGATCTTTTAATAAATCACCCACTTCACTAGGAGTACCCAACCCTAAGTATGAACACAAACCCACTTGTTCTAGATGTTGATCACCCACACAACACCTTATGAAATCAACAACTCTATCACTTTGATTACATTAAATATAATTAAATAAATAATGTATAAAACCTCTATTTTAACTCATCACACACACTCAAACTTGCTCATTCAATAATTACATCCAAACATCCTTTTGGATCACTATAGGTTTATTCTCTCATCCTTAATCTACTTTGTAATTTAGTCCATCCACTAAGCTCACTATCTATGATCTCTTTACTTTGTCTCTATCTATAATCTCTCAACACTTGCACATTCAAGTCTAGAAACCATTGCCTTGGTTCTCCACTATTTATTGAGTCTTCAAGAATATCAACATCTAGGTCAGATATAATACTTACCTTGACCCTTAACACATCTAACAAGTTAACACATAGCTCAAATACATCTTCATAGGTTGGTCATAACATCCATGGGTCATAATTAAGAAGCTACACTTGTAGACACCAATATCGTTTCAACCCCCCTTTGGTCCCTTTCTAAACCTTAACACTCCTAACCCACATTTGCACACCTTATTAATTTAAAAACTACTTATTTTAAATTAATTACCTCACCTTAGACACCTCTCCTAGACACTTCACCCTAAGACCATTTCTTAGCCCATGAGTCAGCCTGAGACTAGGTCCTCCAAGTCCTAACTACCCATGACCTATTCTCACTCCATGTTAACTTCCTAACCAACTCCCATGCCTCATAAGCCCTTGTTTTGACCATTCTCCAATGAAAAAGGCACTTGGCAGATGGAGAAACAAGCAAAGAGCTAAAAATAGCCTTTTTACCTATTATCTCTCTACTGACATCGGTCAACCCTCACCTAACACTAGTAGGATCACCAACATCAGTTACATAAGCTAAGCTTTAACATTGAGCTAGGGCCCCACCTTCTCACACATTCACATGTACATTTTGAGATTTCAAGCACAAGAACTTGACTATCATTCTCCTAGCTATCGAAGCTCTGCACAAATCATTTTAGAGACTGGATTGAAGGATTGTATGAGGACCATGAGCTACTGAATTAAAGCAATCCATGTTCTCTTCATTGGCTCACAACATCAGTCATATCAACCACAATAGGAATCACTATTCTGACATCTCTAGTTATTCACCTTATAAAGCTAAGTACTCTGGTTTTCATTTCAGTATTTTAGAATATATTGTCAATTAGTTTTCATTGATATTTATAAATACTGTTGAGAGGCCCAACTTCTTCCGTGGAGGGGCTGAAAGGCCTTCCCCTTGTTCTCACCCCCTTTTCACACCAATCCTCTACCTATACCCTTCGTCAGACCTCATTCACCTTCCCATAACCCTGCACCAACCTCTAAACTTCTAGAAACCCGTTTCTCTATCCCACAAATATTCTTAAAGCTATCCAAAGCCAATAACCCAACCAACATCGAAAACCCAACTGACATCGGCACCATTTACCCGACTGACCTCGATAGACCCACCAATGTTGGTGACTGTGTTTTGAACCAGCAAACTAGAAAGCCATCCAAACAACCCATTTAGACTAGATAGAACCTTCAGCCAACCTTCTATAGCATTCTAAGATACACAGACTGTAGGGAACAGGTACACACCATCTACTTTTCTATCTTTTTAGTCATTTATCATTTCTTCTTTTATAATATTTTTTTATTTAAATAGTGGACTATCATCCCTTAAGGAGCTTCATGCTTCCATGATCGAACATGTAGCTTGGCAGTCCACCACATCTTCTTCTAACATTTTTCTTGTTTAGGTTTCATTCTTACTGCAAGTGTTTCCACCACAGCCAAAGAGGAGCTCACACAAGGCTTGGATACGGTGTGCACTAAATCTGGGTAACATCAAACCCATAACCTCTTAACCTTAGTTTCTTCCACATTTGAATGCAATTAGTGAAAATTTAGAGAAATAACACCTTTCAATTAGGTCTTATTAGCCCTTATAGGTCTCAAGGAGACCTATTACCCATTTAGCACTATATCAATAAAATTAAGAACACAATATAACTTTTAAGTACATCCATCCATTCTATATGACCTCTAAGACATCTTTAGGTGATTATTAATGCAAAAACCTTTTTTGCTAAAGCACAAATTGATCAAACACTTTCTATATATTGTACCTATGAGGACCTTGAGCTACTAAATTGAAGCAATCTGTGTTCGCTTCATTGGCTCACAAAACTAGTCATATCAGCCACAACAAGAATCACTATTCTGACATCTCTGGTTCTTCACCTTGTAAAGCTAAGTACTCTGGTTTTCATTTTAGTATTTTAAAATATATTGTTAATTAGTTTTAATTGATATTTCTAAATACTATTGAGAGGCCTAACTTCTTCTGTGGAGGGGCTGAAACGCTTTCCCCTTGTTCTCACCCCCTTTTCACACCAATCCTCTACCTATACCCTTCCTCAGACCTCATTCACCTTCCCGCAACCCTGCACCAACCTCTAAACTTCTAAAAACCCCCTTGTCTATGCCAAAAATATTCTAAAATCCATCCAATGCCAACAACCCCAACCAACATCGGCAACCCAATAGATGTCAACACCATTTAACTGACTGACCTCGGTAGACCCACTGACGTCGGTGACTGTGTTCTGAACCAACAAACTAGAAAGCCATCCAAATAACCCATCTAGACTAGAAAGAACCTTCAACCAACCTTATGTAGCATTCTGATATACACAGACTGTAGGGAATAGGTACACACCATCTACTTTTCTATCTTTTTAGTCATTTATCATTTCTTCCTTTACAATACTTTTTTCTTTAAATAGTGGACTGTCATCCCTTAAGGAGCTTCACGCTTCTAGGACTGAGCACATAGCCTGGTAGTCCACCACATCCTCTTCTAACATTTTTCTTATTTAAGTTTCATTCTTACTGTAGGTGTTTCCTCCATAGCCAAAGAGGAGCTCACACAAGGCTTGGATACGGTGCACACTAAATCTGGGTAACATCAAACCCATAACCTCTTAACCTTAGTTTCTTCCTCATTTGAATGCAATTACTAAAAATTTAGAGAAACATTCTGGCACACCCGATGGGACCCTTAGAGTTTTCCTTGGGTGCATTATTCTTCTTTTAAAAATCAAACTTTCATATAGATGCATTAGAAAAATATTCTCTTCTTGCATCCCCTCTTCTATCTTTTTGTTTCAAAAGGAAATCATTAGCAAAGGTTAAAAAGAACATCTCTTTTTATTCTTGTTACTTCTTGCATTCATCATAGAGTTTTGAAAAACTCATACTCTTTACCTCTTCTCCATTTGTTTGCATTTGATTAACATATTTTGATTTGGGTTTAAAACTACTGCATTTCATTCTTGCTTAGATGCACACTTAGCCCACTTAGTAATTAAAGCATTATGAATGAATTGTAGTGCACAAATGTGACACAACCAAATCACAATCACTTCAAATTAAACACATAAACTTACTTGAGACAAGGCCCATCTAGGATTTCATCACCTAGAAGATACCTTACCCCACCTGGTGATCCTACTTGGATTTCACCACCAAGAGGAGGACCCACTCTGTTCTCTGGCAGAGTATAAACTATAGGCAAGGTATATTTTGGCTAAGAAGCCCAGCTCGGCTTTGGGTTCATGAAGTGAAGGGAGCAAGCTCTAGCACTAGGCCACGTATTGACCCTAATACAAATATTTTTGAGCACCATAACGCAACCTGAAACTAGCCATAGACTTCCTCTATAGGACTTGTTTTACAAGCCCAACTCCCAACATATTCTCTTAAGGCATAAGCCACCATGATTATAAAACTCATTCCTAGGAATCTAACATTTTAGAGGTTACTTGCCTAATCATCTATTCTGTTAGTTTTATCTGTGTGTTTGAGCTGGTAAGGTCATACCATTCTAAAGTCCAAAACAACTTAGAATATCTTCTTCTTCCAAAAACTATCAATTTTTTGTGTTTCTAGAATTACACAAAAACTGACATTGGTTTCTCCATCGACGTCAGCAACATTTTCTAGCCGATATCGGTTAAACAACCAACATCGGTCACTGTCAATAAATTTTCTTTCCAAACAACAAGCTTAAAACCCAAATTTCCTATTGTTTAACACAAATTCTAGTTTTCTAAAACTCAAACACATAGTTTTTAGAACCTAAACCCATCTCACCTTGGATGGTCCTGACACATAGTCAAGCCAAATTCCTTGTTGACTATGCAAGTCAACAACCACTCCCACCTTCACCCTTTGTGCCAAGTCATCTAATGGAGTATACTTCAAACATTAAGCATAGTCCTATTCAACCTACCCCTGATCAACCTCCTATTATTCCCAAAGGGGATCAAGATTTTGAGAGATTCCTTGATCACAATGTCAAGGCTCTCCAATATTATCTCACTAGAAGCCAAACGTGAGATCCTTCGAGTAACCCTATTTATGGGATGCCAACTTATTTGATTAAAGTGATAATGATATCAACAACATCTGCTACCCAACCTATGGTTACTCAGGCCACTACCTTGACCAGTAACCCAACCATGGCCAATGTTCAAGATTTGGCCTCCCCTTCTATCCTTTCTTGCCCTACCCCCATCGGGGTTTCCATACCCATTCAAATGCAAATAATTCAACCGAGTTTGACACCTTTCTAGAACTTGATTGTCTTTATCCCATCCAATCTTGCACCTATAAACATGAGAGTGACCACTTATCCTTTAACTAGTGTCGCCACCATTCAACCACCCTTGGTGGCATCTAGTCAAGTTGTGCCCTCCAACCACACAGTACCAGCCCCCTGGCCTCGGCATTGGCCCCTATGACAAACTATCAGTATGTTATACCTACATAAATACAACCAAGTATGTCATACACCCCTTTCAACACCTTCTAAGTACCATATAGCTTAGGGGGTGACCCTCATGCCAATCCATCTACTGATCTAATTAAGATGTTGATGGATAAGATGTCTAACCTTAAGACATCTATTTCAAGTTTGAGGAGTTTTCTTTCATATGATCAAATCTACAATGAACCTATCCACCCTTTAGTTCCTATTCGACCATACCCTAGCTAGTGGGAACTCCCAAAATTTACTCACTTTTAGAGTAAAGAAGACCACAACAACATCTTTGAGCGTTTAGAAATGCTTGCTACCTCATAACCCATGATGATGCATTATTACTTCACACATTGCCTATGTCACTTTATGGTGCCACCCTTAACTAGTATAGCTCCATTACCAATCATTCTCTCTTCACTTTCATTCAACTTGCTCAGCTATTCCTTGATCATTTCTCAATCAATATTACCAAAAAGGTCTCCATCACAGACCTTTATTCCATTAGACAATTTGAGGATGAGTCAATAGCAGACTTCATCACCTGTTAGAGAGGTTTGATCAACCAACTCTCCTTCTCACTACCTCAACTTGAGCTCATTGAGCTCTTTTCAAGAGCATGTGCCAAGCACATCTCGTCTACTCTGTGGGTTCAAACTTTCCACACATTTGATGAAGTTTTCACTATGGCCTGAAATCTTGAACTCCATGCAATTGAGGAAGATAGGGTCAAATTACATAGCAAAAATACCAATGCAAAAACCAATGACCCTTCTTCTTCCAAATCTTTTTCTTCCCACCCCAAGTCTAAGGGATCAGTGAATGTTGTGGTCCTTAGGTCACCATCTTCTACCACAACCAACCAATCTAAGCCCTCCACTTCACAAAACATCACTAGACAATTCCAACAATAGTATGAACATCGACAATACACTCTAATAAGAGAATTATATGCCTCCATATTGGATAAATTAGTGAAGCAAGGAGTCCTCAACCTCCCTCAAATCCAACCACCTATCTAGTTTGACCCATCACGAGCCATCCCTACATGGTATAGGGAAAATGACTTTTATAACTATCATCGTATCAAGGGTCATGATACGAATAATTGCAAAACTCTAAAAAACATTGTTCAAGACATGTTAGACAAAGGGGACCTTGTTTTGGATAACCCTAATGCACCGGCCAACCAAAACATGGATGTCTTTAGGCATCCATTTCCTAACCATCCCCCAAGTCAAAATAATGTTCAGACCATGGTCGATGACCCTCAAGAATACAACATACGCACAATCAACATCATCTTTCCCTTCATTCCTATACAACCTCTCCCATAATCTAAAGAGATTAGTCAACCCATTTCTCCACCACGAGTAAAAGAGCCTATTTTACCCATACCACCCTCACGTAATGAAGAGCTCCCTTTGCCTCACCCTCTTCCTCATGTGGATGAACCCATTTCACTTGTATCACCCCCATGACTTCAAGCACCTCCTCTACCCATTCTTCTACCTTGTGAGGATCATGTATTATCTATTCCTATTATCCCCACCTTCCCTCTTCTTCTACCATTGGAAGAATTTACCATTCATACCCCATGCTCATATGTAGAAAGGGCCATCATCCCTCTACTTTACCCTTTAGATAAGCCTTCCTCTCCTATTTTTCCTCCACCAATGGAGGATAGTCCTCCATCCACCCCCCTTTCACACGTAGGAAAATCTACTTTGACCTCTCCCATATTGGAGGATGCTTTGATGATACCAACGCCAGTGACCCCAGCCTCATCCTTCTTATTACCAATAGAGGATCTTACTTTCCACACTCCTAGACCACATGTGGAAGGCATGATCATTCCTGTGCTCTATCCACTTGAAGAGCCAAATTCTCCAATCCCTTCTCTGCTAAGAGAAGAACTCACCACCTCACCCACCTTGGCCAAGGAAGATCCAGTGATGGTTCTCTCTCACCTTTGGCCTATGATCATTGCGTCCAATAGATTTTTGCTCTTGGAATTTCCCAAATCCTCTAAAGGACCGACTGTAAGGCCTCATGCAATGTCATCTAAACCCTTCTCTCAATTGGCAAAAAACATAGGATTCCTCCATTCTATGAACCTAGAGTATGAGGCATTATGGGAGTGACTTAAGGCTCCCTATCCTACACATCCAGCTTCACCTTATACTGCCAACCCTTCTGTGATGATTTACCCAAAAGTCTCTGATAAAGATCAAGTTTTCACTTCTAAGTCATCAGAAGCTCAGCCTTCCATGTCTAAATCCAAACCCTCACAGGCATCCACCATGATGAAACAAATTAGATCTCTTGGTGTTTTCCCTATATCAAACCTCACTCACCCAATAGTGAAGTTGTATTTTAACCTCACCCCACACAATAGTAGTCCTTGTACCAAACTAAAGGAGAATGCTAAACCACGCCAGTCTACTCCTCCCCCACCTTCACCATTGCCCTCTATCTTGGGTCCACATCCTTCCACTTTAATAGGAGTGCTCCCTATTCCAACACCTCACAAAAAAAACTACCTCTATTACTCCCTCTACCTATCAAAAACATATATCTACTAGGAAATTTGACACCTCTCATCAAGAAAGTGCGATCTACATGTGTGGCCACACCACCAACCAAAAAGGTGGTATGAAAAACTCTCCCTACAACTCCTAAATAGAAGTTGTCAACCCCTACTACAACAACAAGCACAAACCCATTAGTGGGTTCCTATGCTTCACTATTACTCCAACTATTACAGTCTTCTAGCATCGTTCTCCCACCACTTAAGCCATACCAACCTCTTAGATCAAAACCATTCTGGTTTGACGACACTCAAATCTACTTATATCATCACACACCTGGGCATGATACTGAGAGGTGAAATGCTCTTAAGGTTGTCATTCACCAAAACTTGGAAAAGGATACCCTTCTCATTGATAATTCTCTTGACCATCTTTCTAACAAACTACCAACACCATCCCATGCCTCCCAAACCTCCTCACTTGAATCGGGATCCCAACACAAGATTATGGTCCCTCTACCACCTTCTCCCCCTTTATTTGAAATCAACACTATTAATGTGGCCACCAAATCCTAAAACCTAAAGGATAAAGGAAAATATCATGTTTTTACCCCTTGGACATATCCATTCACCAAGCCCTCTCTACCACCAAAGCCCAAGATTTATATCTTGGGCACATATCAACCAACATCTTCGGGGGCAATTCACGACTCCATGGTGAAACAACTTCACCAAACCCCTGTGAAGATGTATTTGTATGACCTAATACAAAGCTCTGTACAACATCACCAGGCCTTGATCAAAGCTTTATAGGAAGTGGAGGTCCAACTTGAAGACCCTGAACCACTGGCTGCTTTAGTCAAAATGTTACCCACTGTTGCTTCCATCACCTTCAGTGATTTCGAGATTCCTACCTCCAACCTAGAAGATCAGGATGCCACCCTCTTTATCTCAAATTATATTGATCAAAATCACATTAAGTGGGTTATGATTGATGGAGGTCCTAGCATCAACATCATTTCTATCCATGCATATGATCAACTAGCTCTTTTGAAGAACTGCATGTCAAAAACTGACGCAATTCTTCATTTTTTCAATAATGCCATCACCACTACCATTGGCACTGTGGTCTTGCATGTTCATGTTGGCCCACATACAATTCTAAACCTCTTTTATATCATCAAGGGAGAGTTCTAATATAACATGTTGTTGGGATGACCTTAGATATGTTCCATGACTTGTGTCCCTTCCACATTGCATCATTGTGTCAAGTTTGAACATGAGGGGTAGGTTCATGTCATTATTTCTAACCCTTCACCCTTTAAAACATGAAACATGACCTATAGACCTAGTGATGTTCTCATCCCTTTGCAAACATCCACCCAAACATCACCTCTACCCATGGACACCTTGACAAGTTTGTAAACACCAGTCACACCTACGCCTACTCCTCAAGTGACCACGAAAGATCCTATGGAAGATACCTTCCATCACCTTTCACTTGGGGAGTATCATTTTCTTACCCTTCATCACCACCCTAACTATGACCATCACATTGGAATGGTCATCCCATATGGTCCTCTTGATCTCCAAACTAATCTCACCTATGGAGGGCTAGATTAGGCTCCTATTGTTGGAAATCCTCTCTCATCACCCCAACTATTCACTTGTGACTTCTCCTTCCTTGATAACCCTAGATTTTCTCATACCTATCTTCATAGGTGTGCATGGAAGGGTTATGGCTTTGGGTGTTATGAATAAGGTCCCCACAAGCCCATTGAGCTTCCAAATGATGAGGCAATCAAAAATGCAAAGAAACAAATTGCATGGGTTTTGAAGAACCTACAAAACCCTCTAAGATCCTTCACCATGAAACTATCATAGAGCATTCTCCTCCAACCTCACCTAGTCCCCCACCCTCACCTACGGAGTTAGTGGTCTCCATCCCTCCTAGTTCTTTTTCTCATAAACACCATTAACTTGGAGCCCCTGAACTATCAACTAGGTGAGGCATCAAGGTATCTTCCTCTCATTTATCCAGACATGATAGATGATGAATCTTCTAGCATGAACACTATTCAATGCCTAGATGATGATGCCATACTCACCTACATGGGTGCGAATGACTCCTTCATATAATGATCACTTCCTTTGGAAACATAGGTTATGTTAAATGAATAAACTATTGACATTAATCTCCCATCTTCTGATGTTCCTCACATTTTAAATATTGGTCAATCTTTAGATGCCCAGGAACAACTTGACTATACCACATTCCTTACATATCATAGAAAAGCCTTTGCTTGGTCCTATAGCGATATGCCTAATATTGACCCTAACATTGTCATCCACAACATCATCACAAACCACAAAGCGAAGCCCGTTAGGCAAAAGCTTCATAGGATGCATCCTCACATCACACTCCTTGTCAAAGAGGAGCTTCAATGTCTTCTCTTTGTCTCATTTATCTAACCCATTAATTATCCACAAAGGGTGTCAAACATTGTCCCTATCACTAAAGCAACAGGGGGAATTTGATTTTGTACTTACTATTTCAACCTCAACCTAGCTTGCCCAAAGGATGGCTTTCCTTTGCCAAACATCGACCAACTTGTTAATCTTACAGCTGGTCATGAGATGCTATCCCTCATGGATGGATTTTCAAGATATAACCAAATCTTGATTTCCCCAGAATATCAACATAAAACCACCTTCATCACCCCATGGGGGACATTCTACTATAGGGTCATGCCTTTTGGCCTCATAAATGTAGGTGCTACATACCAATGCACCATGACTTATATCTTTCATGATCTCCTCCATAAAATCATGGAGGACTATGTGGATGACCTTTTAGGGAAATCCAAACTTCGCCATGACCACCTAACCATTCTCAAAAAAATATTCACTTGCCTACTACAATATAACATTCAACTCAACCCCAAAAAATGCATCTTTGGGGTTCTCTCAGGGAAGCTTTAAGGTTTCATCATTTCTCTCTATGGCATTGAGGTAGATCCAGCTAAGATTTGAGCCATAATCAAGATGCCCACACCAACTAACCTAAAACAACTTCACAGCTTACAGGGGAAGCTTTAATCTATTCATCATTTCATCTCATAGCTATTTGATTGATACCAACCTTTCCATCACCTCCTCAAGAAGGACGTCTCCTTTAATTGGACTAAGGATTGGCAAGAGGCTTTTGAGGCTCTTAAATGCTATCTTGTCTCTCCACTAGTTCTTATTCCACCTAAAGACAACCAACCCTTCTATCTTTACATTTCAGCAACAGATCATTCCTTAGGTGCCATGATTGCACATCGAGATGAAAAACATTGTGAGTAGGTGGTTTATTATATAAGTTGAATGCTTAGTGACTAAAAAAGTTAGTATACTCAGACCAAAAAACTTTTCTTGGCATTAGTCTTTGCTGCCTCCAAAATCTGCCACTATCTCCTCAGCCACAAGACTTACGTCATCACCCACACTGACCCTCTCAAATACATGCATTCCAAGCCATACCAAAACCAACGTATGGCTTGTTGGCTCATGCTTCTCACTGAGTTTGATTTGGAATTCATTCAAAAAAAGTATATAAAGGGGCAAATAATCACTGACCAACTAGCAGATGCCCCTTTACCTGATAACCAACCCTCTAACTATGAATTTCCTGATGAGTCTATCACCATGCTATCCATTGATGACATCCCCTATCAAATGATAATGTTCTTTGATGGATATAAATGTCAACTTGATGGGGGTGTGGGAGTCATTCTCATCCCTCACGAGGGTGAGCCTATGCCTCTATCCTTCAAACTTGACTTTGAATGCACTAATAACATGGCTAAGTATGAAGCCTTAATTTTAGGACTTCAAACTATGATTTTCTTGGGCATTAAGACAATCAATATCTTTGGTGACTCACAACTAGTTGTTAATCAGATTAACAGTTCATATCTTTGTAAAAATGAAGTTTTGCAATGATATAAACACTGTGTTGACACATTGTTAGGGTCTTTCGACTGTTAGCTCTTGCAAATTGTTCCTCACTCTATAAATAAGTTTGCTGACACAATGGCCTCCCTCACCTCACACATCCCATCTTCATCTACTTCCTTGAGAATCTATGTCATGGCACACCATTTGGCATTGCCCTCATATATCTCAACTGACATCAACTTTGTTGGCAATATCAACTCTAGTCTAAATGATGTTTGGTATAAACAACTTGTTGACTACTTGAATTATTCTATCATTCCTCTTGATCTCTCTAGCAATGAACGACAATCTTTATCAATATTTCTACTCGATACACCATGCTAGGGGGTCTTCTATACAAATGAGGTTTCGACGGCCTCCTTCTCTGATGCCTAACCACCACTGAAACATCTCATGCCATACAACAAGTCCATGATGGGATTTGTGGAAGATATTTTAGTGGTAACTCAATTGCAAAGCACATCCTCCATCTAGGCTATTATTGGCCCACTCTTAACCAAGACTGTAGTGACTATGTTCGGCATTGTATCAAATGCCAGCAACATGCTAACCTACGTCATGTCCCTAGTCACACTTTACAAGTTGATAAGGATTTCTTGTTAGGATCTACTACCCACTAAGGACACACTTGATTACCTTTGTAATAGAAACTAAACACAAAATTTAACTAGAATGATAAGTAACTAGAAATATGAAACAACATAGAATATGAGAGACAATACCCAATTGTATTAATAATCATATAGAAGAAAATACAATAAAGAAGATGCCACACTTCTTCTTCCCACACCTCTAGAGCTCCCACACTTCTAGGGTTCACCTGTAATTCTCCTTCAAAACTTCACTCTCTTATCATGGTCACAACAATCAACTCAAACACAGAGTTCTTATTCACCTCCACCAGTCAGTAACAACATTGGTAGTACACCAAGCACACAACCATACTCCAAGTAGATCTCCCTTGAACTTGCAACACCCTGCACATCAACAGACCTTACCTACCGTGTAGATATCTCTACACCCTGAAGAACCCTTGTCCTTGCCTCACCAAGTCCTTATAAGTCTTTAAGCAGTACCCCAATGGATCTTCTACCAGAATTTACACAACCTGCAACTCTCCCTGATCATACACACTCAGCACCCCTTTGGAACTAGGAGAAGCTAATCCCTACTCTCTTCTACAAGCCCTCTTGGCTATTTAGCACTCTTGCTCTCTTTCTTCTAAAAGAGCTAATCTTTGCTCTCTCACTCTAGTACAATTTTACAATACAACCCATGAGTCTATTATATAGATCTCATGCATATAATAATTAGACATTCTTAATTACAATAATTAGACACGCAACTCCAAGACTATAATTAGCCTTTAACATTAAAACTGATAGTCCAAAAATAGGCCTGTTCTCAACCTGCATGTAAATACATGCACACACATGTTGCCAATGTTGGCTCCTTCCTGACCGATGTTAGCAGACTCATAACCAATGTCAGTTGCTTCTACACTATAATATGATTGACATCAGTTGATCAGACCAACGTCAATTTCCCTGCAACTTGTTCTACAACTCAAAAACCTCTACAAATCTCCTCCATGTCTGCATTAGTGAAGCTTTTAGCTCCACAACCTAACAATCTCACACTTAGAGATAAATAACTACACTATACCTGTACCTGTACCTATACACCATCTAATTCATTTCCTAGCTTGTATCCCTCTTCAAGCTCAATCTTGAAGACCAACCACCACACAACCTATGGTACACCTCCTATCATCCAAGTAACCTACCACATCTGAACCTACAAACCAATGTAGTGAAGTCCTTAACCCTGCATAACATGAATCCCTACTGCTGGTCCCTCTCAGATACCTGAGAATCCATGTTCCCCAAATTGGCTCCAAACTCTCTGACAACTCCCATTGCTTGGGAAAACTCAGGTCTACACCAGACCTTATGTGATTTTGAACACTATTCTAAGCTCAGCTTGAACTATCTAACCCTTGGTGTGCTTATCAGTTCTGCATCCTACAAATTAACCCTCACCAACACCTTCTTCACATCAGCTCCCATTGGAGACAAAAATCTCCATGTCTCTTATGCCAAAGAATTTTGCTGCTCCTAAATTCTTCATGACATACCTCTGAACTAACCTTACCCTTAGCTCAACAACTCCCTGTATGTACAAACCTAAAACAAGCATACCATCCACATACAATAACATGATAATGTCATGACCATCATCCACCCTGGTAAGATAAACATAATGATTACACTGACATTGACTAAAGCCCTGCTTTGTCATCCACCTATCAAAACCTATACCACTATCCTGTAGCTTCCTCAAAACCATATACCCTAGCCTTCCATCTCATGTATCCATCCACTCTCTTCTTTAACTTGGGAATCCATCCGTCTTTCAGTGCTTTCCTCCCTGATGGAAACTTCTACCAAATCTCCTACTTGGTTCTCTTATGAAGAATTCATGCCATACTCCCATTGTTTCCTAGATTCTACTTGCATTACCTCTTCACATCTTCCTAGTTCTTGACCATCAGTAAGCAACAAGTAATATAAAGAAGGTGAACAATGAATTGAGGTCCACTTACCCTTTCAGTCCTCCATATGGGCATTTGAGACTCATTGACAGCTTACTGTCTGCCCAACATCCATTTCAGTGACCAATCTCGGCCATCTCCCAATCTGCACCTGACCAATGTTGGTTCCCTACAACTATCCCTTACTACCAACATTAGTTATCCCTAACCAACACCAGTGTCCCTATTGCCAATGTCAGTTCCTGTCTGACCGACATTAGTCTTTACCTACCCAACACCATCGACTCTACTGATCTACACATTACTGATGTCAGTTCCTATCTGTTTAATGATGGTTCCTCTTGACCAATGCCAATACCTATGTTCACCTGTGAGTGATGAATTTTTACCCATGAGCTCCTTTTGGATCAAACCCTTTTCCATATCAACATAGCCCTGCTTAGAATAATTCAATCCCCTCAGCTGATCTCTGTCTATCATCTCCTCCATGAACACCAAAGCTTTCCAGTTCTTAAGTTTGTCAAAAACATTTGTCTTTGACTTAAGAACATGCATTCCCTTCTTACACATGTGACAAAGCCTACAAAGCCACATCTCTGCAATAGAAGATGAATCAGTAATATAAGTGGATAGTAAAGGATACCTTCTTTCTTACCACCATCTAATTCAAGTGCATCCGATGTGAGAGTTATTGTGCATCTCTCATCACCCAACTTCTCTGAAGAAATTAGACTCATCTCCAAGACTGGTACCTACATGACCTCCTCCAACACCTGTGTGTGTGCCCATCTGCAATTTCAGCTTCACTTCCCCTTTGCCAACCATTTGACAAGGCTCACCAGCTCCTAAATAAATCTCTCCAAAGTCTCCAAAGACATACCCATGAAAAGATGCTTTATTTCAGGCTGCATGGAAAGAGGCAACAAAATCTATAGACCAAGATTCTACTTTATCTAGAGCAACCTGTGCATTAACACCTACAACATCTGGTTCTACACGTTGATCTTCTATCGACTAACAATCTTCCTTTACCTGCTCTTTCTTTCCATCAATCTAACCATTCATGCTATTCAGTTTCTCCATTCGTAGCTTACTTTCTTCTACCATTGCTATACCCCCACTCAATCTGAAACCCTTGAGAGTGACCTGTAATCAACAAACACTAACCAGATCTGATATAACTTGTTAGTAACTTAACCACCTTCTGATACCAACTTGCTAAGATTGGTACCAACTTGGTTAACCTGCTCAACCTGCACTGATACCAACTGTCAGAATCTACTGCCCACTAAGGACACACATGATTACCTTTTTATTAGCAACTAAACATGGAATTTAACTAGAATGATAAGTAACTAGAAATATGAAACAACACAGAATGTGAGAGATAATACCCAATTGTATTAATAATCATTTAGAAGAAAGTACAATAAAGAAGATGCCACACTTCTTCTTCCCACACCTCTAGAGCTCCCACACTTCTAGGGTTCAACTATAATTCTCCTTCAACACTTCACTCTCTCATCACGATCACAACAATCAACTCAAACACAGAGTTATTGTTCACCTCCACTAGTCAGTAACAACACTGCCAGTACACAGCACACAATCGTATTCCAAGTAGATCTCCCTTGAACCTAAAACACCCTGCACATCAACATACCTTACATACCATGCGGATATCTCTACACCCTAAAGAACCCTTGTCCTTACTTCACCAAGTCCTTATGAGTCTTCAACTAGTACCCCGGTGGATCTTCTACCAGAACTTACACAACCTGAAACTCTCCCTGATCATATGCACTCAACACCCCTTTGGAACTAGGAGAAGCTAATCCCTGCTCTCTTCTACAAGCCCTCTTGGCTATTTATCACTCTTTCTCTCTCTCTTCTGAAGGATCTAATCTTTTCTCTCTCACTCTAGTATAATTTTACAATACAGCCCATGAGTCTATTATATAGATCTCATGCATACAATAATTAGACATTCTTAATTACAATAATTGGACATGCAACTCCAAGACTATAATTAGCCTTTAACATGCAAACTAATAGTCCAAAAATAGGCCTGTTCTTGACCTGCATGCAAATGCATGCACACACAGGTTGCTGATGTTGGCTCCTTCTTGAATGATGTCAGCCAACTCATAACTGACGTCGGTCGCTTCTACACTGTAATATGACCAACGTCAGTTGATCAGACCGACGTTGGTTTCCTTGCAACTTATTCTGCAACTCAACAACCTTTGCAACTCTCCTCCATGTTTGCATCAGTGAAGCTTTTAGCTCCACAACCTAACATTTCTAGCCCTTTTCACAATGGGGCTTAGATCTAATTGGTGAGATTAACCCTCATTCATCTCTCTGACATTAGTCTATTATCCTAGCAACTAAATATTTCACTAAATGGGTGGAAGCTATTCCCCTCATCTCCACTAAAGCTGACAAAATTGTCAACTTCATTAACCACCACAACATCTGTCATTTTAGTGTACCTCACAAGATAATCACTGATAATGGTAGATCTTTCAAAAACAAAACCATCTAAAAGCTTTGTGATGCTTTTGGCATCAAACTCAGCTTCTCATCACCTTACTATCCACAAGCAAATAGACAGGTAAAGGCTTCTAACAAAATCCTAACTAAAATTCTAATGAAGGTGCTCAACGACACTGGAAGGGATTGGCACTCACATTCCCTTTACTTTGTGGGCTTACTGCACTAGAATTCAAACCCCTATAGGTGCTACACCTTTCTCCTTAGTGTATAGAACTAAGGCCATCTTGCCTCTTGAAGTACAAATACCATCTCTTCACATTTACTTACATGACATACTCTCTAATGATGACTTTCATCAAGATCGATTAACACAACTTGAGTTACTCAATGAACGTCATCTTTTCGCTCTTAATCATCTTCATATCTACCAAGATCACATCAAGCATGCCTACAACAAAAATTTGAAAGAGCAAGATTTCAAAATTGGAGATCTCATCCTTAAAGAAAACCAACACGTGACCAATATAGAAAGAAGCAAATGAGGTAAGTTTGTTCCTAATTGGCTCAAACCTTATATAATAATGCATAAATATGGATTAGGCACTTATCATTTGTGTTCTCTTGAAGGCTAGCCAGAACCTGAGCCCCTTAATGCCTTACATCTTTGACCATTCTACTGTTAACCAAGTAATCATTCACTTGATGTTTAATTTGAGCTTGTCCCTTGAGCAACCCCTGTCATCCTCATTCCTATTCCTTTTAACCCTTATTCCCTATAAAAAATTAGTTAGCCCTTTTTTTAACATTAATGTTTTGTCCTAATAAAAGGGAAACCCCTAAACCTCTATAATCTAGTCCATGACTAAAAGTTCAGTTAACAAAAAAAAACATAAAACTGGGATGCCTAACAAAATATTAAAAGGTCATAAACTATAAATGTAGACTGCTCCCTCAAAGGACAGCTGCATTATTTTTGTAATTAATAGACTGCTCCCTTGAAGGACAACTATTCAAAAAGATCAAAACATATAAAGCAAAATATAGACCACTCCCTTGAAGGATGGCTATGACCCAATTTTGTTACAAAAACAGCACCCTCTCAGAAGATTCCCGTATCGATCATCTTCCCATGACCATAAAACAAAACACATCCCCAAGTAAACTTCTCACATTGATTAGTCTACCAAAAAAAACTAATAAATAAACTATTAAGTCATGGACTTGCCTATAGTTGTTCTCAGGGTCACCTATAAAAGGGGCAAAGTTATCCCTGCTAAAAATCATTATGCTATCCTCACATATCACATAATCACACCTATTACCCCTAAATACCTAAGGGATTTTGAGCTCACTTAACATCAAGTGACTAGGGTACTTCTCTAACAAAAACCAATGGTTAACAATGTAATGCGTGAATAGGGATTTTGTTTGCAAAAAACCTATCTATGTTATCATTATGGTCCTTATCAATGAAATATCAACGTGCCTTTCACTTCTTACCCACTTTCGTCACATGCCAGTTTATCTTTTAGGACGCAGTGTCTTAAAACATTTTCTAAACCACTAATATAACATCATGATTTATTTAATGCAAATACCAATTTGTGTTATATAAATTATCATAGCCTATTCACATTAGTTTCTATAGAAAATAATACACATGGAAACTATCAACCAAACACAATTTATGTCAAGCATATACCATACAAATATGGAAACCTATTGAATCATAAATAAACTCTTTTCATTTTTAGCATACACCATCACGAATATGGAAACTTGCTAAGGATGAAAAACCACATAACCTATGTTACAGCATACACCATCACACAATATGGAAAAGGCTATAACATCATCACACACTCATCATTTCAAGTATGTACCATCGAACATATGAGAAATGCTAAAAACATTAACATAACCAAAACAACTAACATAAATTCACATCTATAACATGTCAATTTCTCAAACATCTCATCTATATATAACTATCAAATATCAAAAATATCTAAAACAGTACAACATATATATGTGCCTCTCTCAAAATGTATGTACATCTCACATCAATGTCACATAGGCTGATATAAATATACAACTCAACTAACTACAAAAAAATGCCTCAAGGCTATGGTGGTGGTCATGGTCATGAAGACACCAAATCATCTCTACTCTTTAACCATCATCATCTCTGATAACTGGAGGTAGTGGCATGCGACATAGATTGCTACTGAGCTAGCATCTTAGAATACCACTAGATCTATGGAAATTCCCTAATGACACCCTCATAATATGTGATCTCATCCAACATAGTATTATACCTAGATATAGGTATAGTTTGCATTGGACCCATTGATCTTGATGCCATGCCTTGTAAAGAACTTTATGTCTATGGCTGAGGTGGCTGCTCCACTACCTATTAAGGTGGCTACTAAAATGGTAGTTGCAGTGGCTACTATGGTGGTGGCTAAACCAGCTGCTACACTAGCTACTATGGTGGTGGCTAAATAGGGCCCTACCCTCTAAAACCCTACCCTACCAATACTTATGCCTAGGCTATGGCCAACTACCCTTGCAATGTAGTAACCTACCCTGTCAGGGTAGCCACCTATGCCATCAAAATTGTCACCTATCCCTAAAGCACTGCCACTTGTTCTCATGTTGCATCTCTCTCCTAGATGGTGGCATCCCTCTCTCTACTGACTACTTATAGATCAAGAGTTTGTCCCCTCTGAATCCTAGCATAATGACCTACCCACCAAGCAAAGTAGGCCATAGTACACCCTATATCTCCCACACCTAGAACTATGGGTATCTCCTCAAAATATGGCTACTCTATCTCCTCTGGTAGTGGGAGGGGCACCTTAATATCATCCTATCTGTACTATGGGAAAGTAGGTGGCACATCCTGTAAAAGCTCGTACTGGTGCCACACTCTCTCAATAGGAACTCTGTCGAGCTCGCCAGCTCACCTACCTCTTACCCATCATAGGATCTGAACCCCCACTAACTACTCTAACTAATATATAAATGCTACATATAATAAGTATGGCCTTTAAATGATATCTACTAGGATCAAGGCATCTAATACCCACCTGTAATAATCAATATCCCAGACGATGGCATCCACATGTGTTTATGCCATGACCTCTCACCACCACTTGAAACCAACTCTGAAGCTAGCCTGGATCACTACTGGGAGGCCAAGAGGTCATGTAACCATGATATGCTCATATGCCCAACAGTGCAAGAGGTGACCCACACACAAGTTGTATTGCCACTGTTAGCTGATCCCCCATAGCTCCCTATATAACTATGCTAAAAATATTAGAGCCCATGAAAAAATTGTCTACTCCACTAACATGTCTATCAAAACACTAATCATCGAGATCAAGAATCTCTCTCCCTCTGCATCTGGAAGGGCATATATAGTGATGTTGATCATCATCAAGATGTCTAGTCAATGTTCATCCTCATCAACAACATAAATCAGCTCATAGGCAAAACTAATTGAATGGTAGGTCACCTCAATAGCATGCTCCCAAAACATTATAACCATATGAATGTCATGCTCCTCTCTTGAGCATGCATATAAATCTACCCCATGTATCGACAACCACAAAATATGATACACATCATTTATAGTCATAGTCAACTCTGTGATTGGTAGGTGAAAGGTGTTGGTGGTATGATTCCACCACTCAATCAATGCCACCATCAAACTGACATCCCTGGCAACTCAACAATATCACCAAAACCTACTGAGCCCTATAATGGCCATATGTGCCCACTCCTCTCTTGTGATGTCTCGATGCATCCACATCAGCAATGTAGGGAGATGATCTCACAGTGTCAATGTCTACCTAGCTTGCATCCAACCAACACACACATAACAACATTAGCAAATGTTTCACAAAACAACTACCAACCTCTTTGACTCTTTTTCCCTTTTTGGGAGAACTACATTGGCCTGAGGCCCTTAAAATAGGGGCTATGTAGGCAACACTCAGTTGACATGGGGTCTTCTAAGGTTAGCTCAACCATTCATTTATTCATCTACCTAATGGACCAACTATCTAAACATTACTCTCACTACCTACCTTAAACCCTAGGGTCACCACCTATCCTAAACTACCTCATTTTTAGTCTTTTTACCCATCTAACCTTTACCCATGAACTAACCTAGTCAAACCAAATCCATAACCTACCCTCTACTTTCCCTTTCTAGGAGAACTACATCAGCCTGAGGCCCCTCACATGGGTATGTAGGTAGCACTCAATCGACACAGGGTCTTCTAGGGTTAGCTTGGCTAAATCATTGCATAACTACTAGAACTGACTTACACTTTCCCATCAAACAAACTTATATGTCCATCACCACACTTGGGAGTGCATTGGCATGACTTAGGCCCTCCAGATTATCATTTTCAACCTTTCCAAGGCCTAAACAACCTTCAATAGGCAACCAACATCAGTTAGGGTGCCAATAATGGCTCTAACCTAACTGACATCGACACTTAACTAACTAACATCGGTCACCTTGTCAGTTGACATCGATAGAACTATCGACGTTGGTGACTGGTTTGGCCCTAGGGCCAAATGGGGTGAGCTCTAAAATTTAGGGCTTCCCCATTTCACCCCTAAAACTCCCCAAAAACCCTCCTAAAGCTACCTAAAATACCCTAGCTAGCCTACCAACCCTTCTAATAACCCTCCCCCCTGATCTATTCCTAAAAACACAAAAAATTACAAAAAGAGCATTAAATTTAAAACCAATCAAAAATTCAAATAATACACCATACCTCATCTCGTCATCACCGCCGAGGTAGTATAATGGGTGCCAGTGGTGGTGGTCCTCCTATAGGGCCTGCTTTGATGTCTGCCATCTCCATCTACCTCGTCTCCTTAATCTAATCAATGATGGCCCATGACACTCACAAACACTTGTAAATACTCCAACACTCACCAACACTCCTCACCACTTGGACCCTGACACTTAGCACTGCTAGATATGAACAAATAGAGGTCTTTATCACTCTAACACTTAGAGCTCTCTTTTTCAGCACTTCAAAAATGACAAATGACTTTTAGTGGGCCACCAATCCACTTTTGTCAGATTTGTTAGGCTATTGATGTCAGCAAAATCATGCCCTAGGCCATTGACATTAGCTAATCTTATACTGATGTCGACAATAATGCCTTTATATATTACCAACATCAGTTGCATAACTGATGTCGATAACCTAAAAACATAGGTCTTCTCTAAAACTGCCCAAAATCATGACCAAACAACTAGCCCTGACACTATAGAAGTCACCTTAGACTTCTCATGGGGCATATTAGAGATCACATACATCTCCCTAACCGCAACAAACAACACTTGAAATCACTTATATCTCAACCTGACTCGATAAATAACCTTGGAGATCATGACTATCTCCTCAAACCATGACCACTTTTGAGACAACTTTGCCTTGGTTGTTTTGATTGTGTATGCTACCTCACAAATAGTTAGCAAATTATATGCACCCCTCACACCTATTATCAGATCGTGACCAAGTTGATCCCTAATATTTATGACATTTTCATGTTTTCTAAGAGCACTTCCTTGCCCAAATACTTAGAAAATGATGACCATTAGAGCTATAGCTTTGATCATTTTAACCCAATTAGCTACCACTAATAAGTTGGGGACTGGTTACTTCAATTTTAGTCCTCCTCGACCTTGCCTACGATAATTTGACCTACCTATCAAGTGAAGTGGTATATGCGTAATCTCAACAATTTCAGCATTCACACTCCAACCTCACCCTACCCATTTACTACCTATCAAATTGGCACCCAATTTTAGACTACCTTCTCTCAATTCCTGCTTTGAGGGGGAATACCTCATCCCATACTTGGGGCATCCTACATCTATTTTTGTCTTGCAGTTCATCAAGACAAACCACAAGACAAAAAGGGGTAAATGTAGACACCAATATCGTGTCAACCCCCTTGGTCTCTTTCTAAATGTTAACACTCCTAACCCACACTTGCACACCTTATTAATTTAAAAACTACTTATTTTAGATTAATTACCTCACCTTAGACACCTCACCTAGACACTTCACCCTAAGACCATTTCTTAGCCCATGAGTTAGCCTGAGACTAGGTCCTCCAAGTCCTAACTACCCATCACCTATTCTCACTCCATGTTAACTTCCTAACCAACTCCCATGCCTCATAAGCCCTTATTTTGACCATTCTCCAATGAAAAAGGCACTTGGCAGATGGAGAAACAAGCAAAGAGCTAAAAATAGCCTTTTTACCTATTATCTCTCTACTGACATCAGTCAACCCTCACCTAACACCAGTAGGATCACCAACATCAGTTACATAAGCTAAGCTTTAACATTGAGCTAGGGCCCCACCTTCTCACACATTCACATGTACATTCTGAGATTTCAAGCACAAGAACTTGACTATCATTCTCCTAGCTATCGAAGCTCTGCACAAATCATTTTAGAGACTAGATTGAAGGATTGTATGAGGACCATGAGCTACTAAATTAAAGCAATCCATGTTATCTTCATTGGCTCACAACATCAGTCATATCAACCACAATAGGAATCACTATTCTGACATGTCTAGTTATTCACCTTATAAAGCTAAGTACTCTAGTTTTTATTTCAGTATTTTAGAATATATTGTCAATTAGTTTTCATTGATATTTCTAAATACTGTTGAGAGGCCCAACTTCTTCTGTGGAGGGGCTGAAAGGCCTTCCCCTTGTTCTCACCCCCTTTTCACACCAATCCTCTACCTATACCCTTCGTCATACCTCATTCACCTTCCCATAACCCTGCACCAACCTCTAAACTTCTAGAAACCCCCTTGTCTATCCCACAAATATTCTTAAAGCTATCCAAAGCCAACAACCCCAACCAACATCGACAACCCAACTGACATCGGCACCATTTACCCGACTGATCTCGATAGACCCACCGATGTTGGTGACTGTGTTTTGAACCAGCAAACTAGAAAGCCATCCAAACAACCCATTTAGACTAGATAGAACCTTCAGCCAACCTTTTATAGCATTCTAAGATACACAGACTATAGGGAACAGGTACACACCATCTACTTTTCTATCTTTTTAGTCATTTATCATTTCTTCTTTTATAATATTTTTTTATTTAAATAGTGGACTATCATCCCTTAAGGAGCTTCATGCTTCCACGACCGAACATGTAGCTTGGCAGTCCACCACATCTTCTTCTAACATTTTTCTTGTTTAAGTTTCATTCTTACTGTAGGTGTTTCCACCACAGCCAAAGAGGAGCTCACACAAGGCTTGGATACGGTGTGCACTAAATCTAGGTAACATCAAACCCATAACCTCTTAACCTTAGTTTCTTCCACATTTGAATGCAATTAGTGAAAATTTAGAGAAATAACACCTTTCAATTAGGTCTTATTAGCCCTTATAGGTCTCAAGGAGACCTATTACCCATTTAACACTATATCAATAAAATTAAGAACACAATATAACTTTTAAGTACATCCATCCACTCTATATAACCTCTAAGACATCTTTAGGTGATTATTAATGCAAAAACACTTTTTTGCTAAAGCACAAATTGATCAAACAATATTTTGTACATAGAAACACCATGAATGAATAAATAGTCAAATTTTAATCTCCATATCTTTGAGTGTACAAACATTCAAACCTTATTACTAGGTTTTATGGATGCATCTTAGAGTCCTCTTCAAATTTTATCTTTATACCACCATGAAATTATGCATTTATAAAAATTTATAAAATAAAAATTGAGCATTAATTTTCCCTCATTAATTTGAATATTTGAATTCCAACGGTCACTAAGTACATGTTAAACATCGATCACTTTAACCTCATCTCATACTCCATGGATACTTTAGGTAATGTGCTCCATTGATATCCTTGGATTATCTTAGTATTTATCTTATTATTCTCATCATTGATCTTATATCTATGCTTTTATGATCATGCCACTTGGTAACCCCACATGCCTTTTACATACATTGACTAGTTGACTCCAATGAGCTCTTGCCACTTGGCATCCTTACATGATTATTGATAAATATTTAACATATTGACTAAATACACACCATTAGATCACTTTTGACATGATCACACACATATTTGGATCCTTATCTAATTAAATTAAGTAATAATCATTAGATCTTGATTTGGTTAAATGCTCACCATTAGATATGTCTACATAAATTGACCTCAGACTTCAATATATTTAAACTTGATGATCTCTAGCCCATCATAGTATACAAGATCAAATTTGAAGGTTTATAAATTGAGATAAAAAACACTTAAAGATTCCAAATATTTAGGGTACCTTCTTGGAATTAAAGACATCTCCATGAAATCCTTTAACCTTAGTTGACTTTTTGAGTACCTACATTAAATGCAGAAACTTGTTGGTTCATTCATATATGCATGATACGAAGTGATGGTTTGGATTCTTTTAAGCTATACCATGCATGTTTATATTTCCAAATTATCAAAACACTATAACTTCACCAAGACATCTATGGATGCCTCACAACTTATTCTTTATCCATACAGACCTACAAATGTGCCATATCTCTCCAAGCTATGAAACACAACTTCTTTTTCATTCATGTACTATAGCCATATCATCTATTTGACATCAATGATAACCTAAGACATCAATTACCATGCTTAATAGAGTAAACCTTAGTTTTATATTGTCTACTTATTTCATCTATTGTAACATATAAAAATGCATTCATTAATCCCTTTTTATTATTAAGATGAGTAATGAATACTTATTTATCTTTCATTTGGGTTTTTTTCACTAAAATTTTCCACTAATTGGTAAATGAAAATTTCAAAATTTGTAACAAATTATAATAATTAAAAAAAATTAATTTATCCTAGGGTTTAATGTTCAAAGATTAAGTTCACTAAGTGTTTAACCCAAAAATTCTAAATTGGGATTATCTAGATGTAAAGGGGTATATAGAAATGAAATGGCACAAAATTGATAATTATATATATAGTATGATAATAAAATGTTAAACTTATATCTAAACATATGATAAATTTATTATGTTGAGATAGTCTAAATATGGAAAGTATAATTATTTTTCATACATAAATAAAAAATAAGTGTACATAGATTGTTTTAATGCTAATGTAGTTTTGGATCTCAAATAGGTGAAAAATAGGTGAGAAGGATATTCTAGATCATCCATTATATTATAAATCTAATGTTTATAGCTCTCTAGATAGTAACGTGATGTTATGATAGTTGTGTCGATGATACTATTTGAGATCACCACTAATGTACTTTATAAAATATTTTATGGAATAGGATACAACCACATAGATGCTTCTAGGTTTTTATTTTCCTTCACTTTGGTGTATTCAAATTTGGGTCATGGATTATCACTCCTTTTCATCTTCATAATGACCTTGGGTAAAAATGGGTTAGTGGGCACATGGTGTTGAGTTTCCCCAAAGACCTCATTGTCAGTGAGAACTACCTACATAACCAATACTTTGAATATGGCCTTAGTTTGATATAATTCTCCCTTATGTTTTAGATTTTGTGTGAATCATACAATATGTGAAAATCATGTATAATAATGACCTAGCTTATAATTTGCAAAATTAGTTCTTTAGATGCTCATTTAGTACTTCAAACTTGTAGTTGTGTTGTACCTATGACTAGTATGGAAATAGGGAAGTGTTTATCAATTAAATTCTTGATATAGTGATTTTCATGAGTTTCCTTGGTCTCTTTGTTTTTTTTTAGGTGAGGAATGAATGAGTGTTTATCCTATATTATCAATCCATTTATAGTAATAACACACATTAAATCACTTAGTATGACCCTTAGGATATGTTTCATTTGTAAATTGGATGAATTTATGGAACTAGAAACTTGTGTTGTGATAAGACAATAATGTTGATGCTACTATTTATCCCAGATGTTAGTGTCTAAGAAGCAAGAAAGCATGTACATGTTTATAACTTATAGATATGAAAGATAAGTACATTTTAATAATTCTAATCAAGATAAAAGACTTGGGTCATCAACATAAGACTTGTCATATTAAGAGATATAGGCCAAGGGGAAAACTATAGAGTAGATGCAAGACTTATGAAAGTCAGGGAGTTAAAGAGTTGAGAGGAACAACTAAGGTCTAAGTTTGACAAGTTTATAAGATAGGTATTATATAATCATAAAATATCTTCTACACTATTCTAGATCTTCACTATTTTCTATGTGACTTAGATGATCAAGTCCCAAATTATTTTTACCTATTTTAACATTTATTATAAATTTAAATTCATAGAATAATATAAACCACCTAGATACTCACCAACTTAACATTGGATTATTCACCAAGTATCACAATGACTGGTGATATTTGAAGAACTGAAATGGCATAGCCAATAGATAATGTCTCAATTTTTATAGTGTGAACACCATATCTAAATATTCCTATTCCATGTTGGTATAAAATGTTTCTTTTAGGGAAAGCTTCTGTCTTAAGACTTGTATTGGGTGATAAAGACCTTCATCCATCAGTTCAACTAACATGGATCTCAATTTTATTCTTGATTCATCCACATGAACATGAAATGGATTATTCTAATTAGGTAATATGTATATCAAACTTATGACTAATCTCTTATTAAAATAAATAAATTCTGATTGACATTATAAATTCCATTCAAAATTTGTGTCCTTTCATAAGAGCTTATATAATTGTGATGATATGGATGCATATCTTTGGATAAATAGATAATAGTACCTAGTGTGTCATATGAATGATCACACTTCACAATATTTTTAGTATAGGTTACACTCTTAGATTTATTATGATATTTACTTGATCTACTAGGATACTATAGTTGTAAACAAAATGACCTATAAGGATGCTAAAATTTGTGAAAATTAATATTTTAAAAAATTTCAATACTATTTGCAGATTCCTACACTTTTACAACATAAATCACAACTTTGAAATATGTTCCTTGAACAATGATAAGACAACCCAGTCATCTATATATACTTATAAAAAATCATGAATAAAATCCTTTAAGGTAGTAAACACAGCTTCAAAAAATACAATAAGAGCATTTTTAAGAGCAAAATGCATTACCTTGTACATAAAATATCCCCATTCTGATGCAAAAGTAGTCTTCATATGATCTTCTACTATGATAATAATTTAATGATAGCCATTGAAACCATATATGGAGTACATTGCATGTCCTGTGATTGACTCTAGAACTTCATCTGTGAATGGAATTGGGAAAGGATCTTTCACACATGCATCATTTAGTGCTCTATAGTCATCAAAAACATATATTTCTCCTAATTCTTTATGTTTCACCATCATGGAATTGATCCAATATTATTTTTTAGTTAGATATATGATTCATTTATCTTTCATCAAATATATATTTTCCTTGAGTTTTATCTTCATATTCAAGTTTAGTCAAGTACATGTACTTCTTAATGGGCCTAGATCACTCATTTAGCTTGATACGCATCTCGACCCATGAAGGATATACGCCCTTGAATTATAATGTTTTTTGGGGAAATACAACCTCATAATATCACAAAAATTGTACTACTTCTGAGATCTATTGCATCTAATAATATCTAATGGTTGCAAGTTTTGGTACAGAGTCTGTACCAATGTTTTCAACTGACTTTCTCACCAATTACTAAAATATTTTATTGGGTATATTATGAATAAAGTCTATCAATTTCATCTCCCCTTTTTGATCTTAAATATTTAGGTTTTTATATATTATATATTATGATTATGTGGCACCTTGATCTTGTATACTTGTAGAACTCATGACCTTGATTGTTCCTCTTAGTTCTACACATGCCTTATTTTTGCAAGCCTTACATAAACTTTAACTTATTACCCTTGGCCTATATCTTAGTCTCACCAACCTTTTATTTATTATACAAACATCACATATTTCTTAGAATGCTTAAAATTTACCCATATTACACCTTTACATGTTTTAAGCTTATGTTTGCTCTCTTTCTCCCTATACACTAACATTTAGGTTAGACATTAGCATTGATTTTAATATCCTAACGTGGTGTAGGTGTTTCATTCCCTAAAGTATTCAAATTTTAAAATTAAATGTATTAAAATGTTTGGCCTAAGTGATTTAATGTTATTTATCTCCTTATAATATTAGTATAAATAAAATATCAACCATCATTCATTACTCACCTAAAAATTAGACCAAAAGATCACTCAATAAGCACTCAAGTTACCAAAACCTTTCTTATTATACCCTACTATAATATTATTCAAAGGAAAATCTTAGCTACAAGTCTAAAGTAATAAATTAGTTGTCATAAGTTCATATTTTCCAAGTTACAATCTAGGTCAATATTTTACTTACTTGAGCCAACACGTAGGAGATAATTACATGAGTCTAAATCCCTCTTCTATAGTATTGGATATATAATCAGTGCCCTTCGATAGTGAGGTCGTTATAGGTTAGCTTGATACCTTGTGATTACTAATCCATTTTTACCAAGGTCACATTAAATACATAAATCTAGGGTTTTACCATCTCACCAAGAGTGACAATCCATGACCTAGATCTTAATACACCAAAGTGAATGTCAAACCAAACCAGAAAGCATCTAGGTGGTCACATACTATTTTAAATATTATTATGTATAGGACACTAGCATCAAAGCCAAACACTAGCATCGATACAACTATCCTAAGATGGCATACATGTATAGAGAGCTAGAGGCACCAGATCTATAATTTAAAAATTGATCTCGAGTCTACTTCCTTCCTACTTCCCACTTGTACTAGATCCAAAATCATATTATCATCAAAAATGGCTAATCACTTCATTTTATATCATTTATATATATAACATAGATGTACTTTATATTAATAATCTTATCTCAATTTTATAAATGTATCATATGGTTCATCTAAGTTTTACACATTAATTCTCATGTTGTAGATATGATATTCACCCTTATGACCTATCATTTTTATATCATTAAACCTAACCAAAAAATAAGATCCATATCCAAATTAGGGTTAAACATTTAATTAAGCCCACTTCTGGACATATAACCCTAGGATAGTTATAGTTTTTTTTTTATTTTTATATTTATTTTAGTATATTTAAAGTTTAAAAAAAAATCATTTGTGAAACATTGGATAATTTTGGTACAAAAAATTGATTCCAAGTTGAAGATAAAGAAGCACTGA
>JARHVA010006880.1:437500-672500 GCA_037957365.1 Torreya grandis
ATAATTTACCCCCCATCCCAACCCCAAATTAGTGGTTTTTATTCCAATAATAATTTTCAGAGTAGGTCCTTTGGAGTAGGCTTAACAAGTTTGAAGATGATCATAGAAGAACAAGATGGCTAAGCTGCTAAGGAAAGAAAATCAATATTTGAAATTTGTGATCAAATAAATTAAGGAGAATATATGTAATTTTAATGTTTACATGGTAAAATATGTCACAAGGGATGAGAATACCATCAAGGATAAGTTATGGGTTGTAATTGAAATCCTAAGCTCTAAATAAGAAGAAATCAAGTAACTCAAAACAAATTTAGAGAAAATCACATTCAAGTTGAGTTAGGTTGAGAAATATAGTGATAAGATAATAAAGGGTTTCAAAAAACATCTAAGGGTTTCTAATTCAAGGTTGAGATCAAAGGAGGCTGAGTATGATCTATTGAAGACTGATCTAGGTTCCTTGAAATTTGAGCATGAACAACTAGTAGTCAAAATGAGTGAGGTTGAGAATGAACAGGAAAATTTAGTTCAATTCAAGAAGGATGAAATAATGGAGAGTAACATGAAGAAAAATATAATATATAAAAATTCCATAAAATATTCTTATTGTTTCAATGATGACTATTTTTCATGTAAGCAGTTTGGTCATGGGCCTACCAACTAGCATAACCTTGGGGCCAAGTGCAAATAGTAGTCAATAACATTTTTACCTATGTATCATGATATTATAGAGTGTATTAAATCACCCAATAAATATTGGATGTCAAAAAAAGAGTCAAAGTAGTCCAATATCCTCTATGGAGATTTGATAAGGATAAATGTCAAGCCCTTAGTGGGTGACCAAGGAAATCAATGGTTTATGGTCAAAAATGCATCCAATAAATTGATGATGTGAATGAAAGAAAACTTTTTAAAGGAGTCAAGATGAATATGGTAGTTACATATGTCACAAACATAATGAGATAGATATGGATCTATGGTATGTGTTTGATCCATGTAAATAAGATCAAGGGTGCATATTTGATTTATCTTCTAGATTATGCTAGAAAACGATGAGTGTCTAGATTAGAACCAATTAGTTTACTTAGTCACTTTTTATCCCCATAAATTCCCAATTGGATTTGATGTGGCATGATAAATGTTAATATGTGTTAATTTTTTGTTTAAAATCTAAAATTTATGGTTCTTTCATGGATGGACAATGATTCAAACCATAGAAGAAGATATGTGGGCTACCCTAAAGCATATTTTCCAAATGGCCATAGATCATTTTCTATTTTTTCCATAGCTAGATCATTTTGATTTCAGTCATCACAAGGTAATGGGATTTCATTGGCATGTACATGAGAATGGAAGTTGTCTAAAAAATTCCAAATTTGCCATTGATTAGCGAAAAAACATCTCCAGATGGTTACAAATGAGGACAAAATATGTTTAGCTCCTCAAATGATTTCCTCCCTCCAACTATGCATGTAAGAAATCAAAAGAATCTCAAGATAGTTTCATATGATAGAAAAAAATTGTTTGAGCCTCCACCATGAATTACACTATCCCAATCATGAATTCACTAGCATTTTCAATCAAAAGATGAAAGACTTGTTGCACATCTTCTTCCTTCTTTATAGATGTAGTTAGAAGAATGATTCTTATTACAAATGGATGAAGATTTCATGGAATGGAAAAAAGGGCATAGTCCATCTAGAAGCATCTTGGTGAGCTTGAAAGTTTGTTTTGAAATTTCTCAAATTGTGACCCATAGTCCTAGAACTTAAAAATGATTGGAAATGAATAAATATAAGGTTTATGTTCTATTCAAGGGTTGGTTGTGTTTTTGGGTCTTTTTTTCTTTCTAAGTATAGGCTCTTAAAAATTTTAGGATTATTATTGTGTGTATTTTGCCTTTCTTGATAAGGTGGTTGTAGTTGTATAACCATTAGCAAGCTTTGAGAGCATTTTTATATGTCTCCCCTATCCAACATAGAGTAAATCCACCATGCTTGTACCTTGGTAGCATTTTGAAACACTGATGTGTGTAATATTTTATAGAAAAGTTAATGAAAATTCTTGTGGTTTTCCACTAATTTTTATTGATGAAGTGCAGTAATATTTTTTTTGAATCTTGGTGATTGGACATTTGGGTTTATGTTCATTACTGGTTGTCATTTTGAGCATAGATTTAGATTATAAACCCTTTCTACATTATTTCAGGATATGTTGTGAAATAACTTGTTATGGTAAATTAGGTTTATGGATTTGTTAGGAAATATCATGTGAGATTATAGTTTTGGTGTATGTTATAGGATTTCAAGGATCAATTGGGTATTTGCATTTCATTGGCACCAATAAGTGTAAATTACTCCTAGTAGTTCCATTAACTCGTATTTAAGTTTTTTATGTCTTTGAACTAAATGATGTCATGAATATTGAAATAATCCATGTCAATTGAAAGCCACTAGCACACTAACTTCTCCTTTTATATAATCATCTAACTAATCCTTCTCTATCTTACCCTACAAGTAAAACACCCTTTGTATATCTTAAGTTTTATTTGCTAGCAGATGCATAAGATATTGCATACTTGACATGTGTCTACATTTTGTGCTTTAAATCATAGAATTATAGTCTTTTATTCATCCCTTTTATTGTTGAAAATTCTTTAGAATTAAGATTTCAATCACTTTCAAATCTATCTTCAATAGATTTTATATGACATAGTGTACTTGTTCATTTTATGTGAAAACCCTTCTTAAGTGGAGTGAATGAGTTTGGTGATGTCCTAATCATATCTATGACTTTTTTTTGTTGAAATTCCCCATAGAGGTTGAATTGTATAATCTTTCAATATGATCAAGTTATCCCATACATCCTCTCACCTTGGTTTAAGAAAAGCCAAAAATAGCAGGGAGTTGACCATACCCTTTATAGGTGCCTCTCAATCATTTTTTGCATTGGGTCTAATCTTGATGCCAAACCCTTACCCAACTACAACAACATACTAGTGGGTTTTTCATCATTGTTTTAAATTTTATTTTAAGTTTTCAAAGATAAGTGTATAAGGTGTAAAATTGGGAACCAACACAACCCTAGTCATTTTAAAATATGTAGATGTTATTCTTAGCGCCAAGATACTTCCTTGTAAATTTGGTGGCTTGAAGTGTTTCCTCACTCAAGTTATAATACTCAAAAGTTTATCTAGTATAATTTGATGTGTAAGAGATCATATATTTTAAGCCTTTTGAAATAGCTATTGGTATTCAAAAATATAGTCATTGGGATTCAAATTCAAACTAACTATGTGTATGCATAAGTGACCAGTGAGAAAATAATTGTTTGCAAAATCCAAACTATCAAGAAATTTTATATGGTGTAAAAAGGAAATTTGTTATATAAATTGGGAGTAATAACCGCCAAGTGGTGGCATGTCTTAACATCTATACAAGTGTATTTATATATGTCAACGTCAAAGGTTCTAACTATGGTAAAAATAAGAAAACATAGTGAGCAAATAAATTCATGTAGACACCAAAATACTACAAATTTTGGCATGGCATAAAAATAAAAAATGAATTAGACTCCTTAATTAACAATATATAAAGGAATTTATTCATTTAATTTTGTAAAAGTTAACTTATTTCTTATCAAAGTTGACTATTTATTTTAGTGGACTAGCACATTTGAGTGAACTTCTTGAAAGAGTGTTATTAAAGCCTTTTACTCTAAGTTATGGTATATAAATCACATGGTGTTTATGTTTTGGAATTTTATGTCCTATAAATTATTTTTATAATATTTTAAGTCATTAAAAATGGTTCAAATATTTTTCACAAGATGACATGTCTAAATAAGATGGCGAATGAAAGTGTATGTTATAGAGATCAGTCTATATTTTCCACATTTACTATTATAAATCTATATATTAGTATTTTAAGATGTGATAAGTACATTATATAATAATTTTAATGAACTATAAGATCTTGTTTGTGTCCCTATAAGTGGTCTAATTCATGTTTACCATGACTAGTTTTTGAGATAGTTTAAGAGTTCCAGACGTGCAAGGTGAAGTAAAGTGTTGGAGACTCAATGACCGGATTAAATGTTTCCAATAAACATTTTGAAATTTTTTAGGATGTATATGATATATAAATTATTTATGTAAGATAGAGAGTGAGGTTAATATTTTGAAACATGAAAGCCAAAATGGCATGTCTAGTTTTGTTAGAATCGTGAGAGAGAAGCATGGCAAATTGATTTCTAAGACCAATGGTTGACACTAGAATGAATATTATATAAATTAGATGATGATATATAGGTAATATATAAACTATTAATGTGAATTATAAGTTTTTTAAATACAATTACAAGAGATAAATACAACATGCTTCAAGACTATTTTTTAGGGTCATTGATACTTTTTTGTGTGTTAGTGGGAAAGATGTTTCTTTGTCATATTGACCTATTTGGAAACATATTATGTATAATATGATTATATATATATTATATATGATATAAATAATGAATTTAAATTATTTTAAATTTAATATTCATATTTTAGGAGTCAAATATTCTTGACAATATTTTGGAGTAGTTTGGCAGTGCTAAGTGGTCATATTGCAAGAGTGTGTTTTAGGTTTGTTGTCATGTTTGTTGATGTCCCATGGAAATGGAGATGACTATGAGGTAATTAATGTTATAAAAAATTATTTTAATAACATGGTTTTTTGGAATATTTGTTCATATGGTTTAGATATTCAAGGCAGACATTTTTTATGTGTAAAGGCCTAATACCATGGTTCAAGGTGTGATTTGGACTAACATGTATAATGTATATAATTTGATTTTATCAATGGAAAATTGTAATTATGTTTGATATGTTACATGATTTTTTTAAGGATCAAGGTGTTCCAACATGGTTGAAGTGTAAGGTGTGGTTGAGATAGACCTAATTGCATTAGGTCTCTATTAGGCCTAATGGGGTTTTGACTCTTAAGGGTAGTGACTAACATTGTGGTGATTACTTAACTAATGAAACATGTGAATTGATATTTTATAAATATTATCCAATTCTAAAAGTGTGTTTCTCTAACCAAGGTGGGTGAGAGCAAAAGTCAAGTATAAATACAAGGCATAATATGTCTACTTGAGCTAGTTAAGAAAAGAGAGTCAAATTGAGTAAGATTAGAGAAGAAGAGGGTGTGTGTGCATAATAAAATGATGTAAATAATGTTTAATACATTAACATAACATCATAATTTCATCCATGATAATTGAAGAGTATATTTTAATTGAGATCAAGAGGTCTAGACCAAGTATGAGAAAATAAAGGATAATTAAAAAGAAAGAGTGCAAGTGAGTAAAATATCACCTTGAGGAGAAGAAATAGGTTTTGGAGAAATTAAAATGAAGTTATATTATAATACATGAACATCTAATATGAGTTATGAGTGTGATTGTCAAGGTTAGTTGACCTAATGAGCCTACTAAGAGGTATTGAACGAGTGAGACTAGAAGGTTATTTGAGATGGGTAGAAGGTTAAGGAGAGATGAACGAGTTTAATGTAGATTGATATATTACAATAGTTTCATTAGATATTTATTTTAGGTGTATGTGTGTATGCATAAGAGAATATTGAGCAAAAAAGTGTCTGTAGAAGCCAATCTATCAATAATTTTGGTATGGTGTAAAAAGGAAATTTGTTCTATAAAGTGAGGATAATAACATATAGGTGGTGTCATGTCTTAACTATCCATACAAGTTCATTTATTTTAGGTAAAATTCAAAGGTTCTAACTATGTTAAAAACCAAAAAAACTAGTGAGCAAAAAAATGATGTAGAGACCAAAATATTGAGAATTTTGGCATGGTATAAAATGAGAAGATGAAGTAGAGTCCTTAATAAAAAACATTAATTTTTAACTTATTTATCAAATTATGTGAAAGATCACTTATTTATTTTGAAATTTGATTGTGTTTTTTAGTGGACTAGCAGCTTTAAGTGAGCTTCTTACAAGTGTGTTGTTAAATTTTTTTGCTCTAAGTTGTCATATATAAATCAAAAGGTGTTATTTTATTGGAATTTATGTCATATCCATGAATTTTTTAATCTTTTCAGACATTTAAAATGGTGAAAATATTATTCAAAAGATGACATATCTAGTGAAGATAGACAGTAAAGGTGTATGCTACAGAGATTGGTCTATATTTTCCACATTTTCTATTATAAATATATATATTGGTGTTTTAATATGTGATATGTAATTTATATTATATTTTTAATTCATTATAATATATTTTTTGTGTCCCTATAAGTGTTCTAAGTCATGTTCACCATGACTGGTTCTTGAGACAGTTTAACAATTTTAGGTATGTAAGGTGAAGTAAAGTGTTTAAGACATTATGATAGGATTCAATGTTTCCAATAGAAATTTAAATATTTTTTTATTATGTATATAATATATAAATAATTTATGAAATGTGTATATATAGGTTAATAATCTAAAACATGAAATCCAAAATGGCTTATTTGACAATATTAGAACAATGAGAGAAAAACCTAAGAAATTGGTTTGTAAGACCAATGTTGACATCAAAATCAATGTTATAAATATTTTATGATGATATATATGTCATATATAAACTATTAATGTTAATTAAAATTATTTTAAGTATAATTACATGAGCTAGAGATAACATGCTTCAAGACTATGTTTTTAGGGTCATTGATAGTTGTTTTTTGTGTTAGTGGGAAAGATATTTTTGTGTCATATTGACCTATTTGGAAGAATATAAAGTATATGATGTTTTTATATAGATAATATATTATATAAATCAGTAATTTATATTTTTTTAAAGTATATATGTAGATGTTGTTAGTCAAATATTCTTGACTGTGTTTTGGAGTAGTTTGACATTGTTAAGTGGTCATATTGTAAGAGTGTGTTTGAGGTCTATTTTCATATTTGGTGATGTCAAGTAAACATAGAGATTAATATTAGGTAATTAAGGTTACATAAATTTATTTTAATGACATTGTTGTGTGTAATATTTTGTCATATGGTTTAGATATTCAAGGCAGACATTTTTTGTGTGTAAAGGCTTAATTACAAGTAGGCCTAATAAGATGGTTCAAGGTGTGATTTGGAATAAAAGGTATAATTGAGATAATTATATGTTATAAATTTTATATTTTAATTATTTTTTATATGTATAATTCATTTTTTAAGGTTAAAGGTGTTCTAAGATGGTTCAAGTGTAACATGTGGTTGAGAAAGACTTAATTGCATTAGGTCTCTATTAGGCCTAACAGGGTTTTAACTCTTAAGGGAAATGACTGACCTTATGGTGAGTATTTTAATTATTAAAAATGTCAATTTATATTTTAAATTTTTTATAAAAGTATCAAAATGATTTTGGTTGACCAAGGTGGGTGAGAGCAAAAGTTAAGGATAAATACAAGGCATAATATGCCTATTTGAGTTAATTAAGAAAAGGGAGTGAAAGGGAATAAGAGACAATCAGAAGAGGGTGTGTGTGATTAAATAAACTGATGTAAATTTTTTTTTATACATTTATATAAAATTATATTTCCATCCATTATAAGTGAAGAGAATAGTTGTACTTGAGATCAAGGGTTATAGACCTAGTATGAGTAAATAAGGGATAGTTAAAACGAAAGACTGAAAGTGAGTAAAAGAGCACATTGAGGAGTATAAGGAGGTTTTGGAGACCCTCATATGAAGGTATAATATCATAAATTAACATATAATAGGAGGTATGAGTGTGATTGTCAAGTTCATTTGACCTAATGAGCCTACTAAGGCATATTGAGTGAGTGAGTCTAGAAGGTTGTTTAAGAAGGATAAAAGGTTAAGGAGAGCTAAATGAATTGAATTATGATTGATATTTTTTCATATATTAATCATGTATTTATTTTAAGTTTATTATAGTGATTTAAAATTATATAAATAATATTGAGATATAAATAAGACATCATCATCTATTGGTTGAGCAATAAGGTGTTGAGGTTATCTAATTTGTCTTGGCTAAGTTGGTGCATAGTCAAGAGTGAGTTTGATATGTCTTATAGGTTAGATATTGAAGAATTGTCCTTTAAATTTATATTTTTGTGCCAAGTAACTTAGGTGTTATATCCTCCTTACAATTTAGAGCTTGCTAAAGACTAGTTGAGTGGGTGATTGACTAGGTAGGTTTTAGAGCTCTTTGTGGGGATGTCTCACTAAATGTTGATCCATTTATTAGAGGAAAATATTATAGGTGTTGTTCCAATTGGTTTTATCCCCCGTGATGTTGATATATTTCTTCTTGACTATGTGATTGCTTCTCTATGTATTTCTTGATTACTAGATTGATTTGAATGGTTAAATAATGATGAATGGAATTAAATGAAAATAATTTACACTAATTAAAAGCCATACCATCTAAATGGAATTGAATGAAAATATTTTACTCTAATTCACCCCATCCCCTCTCATTAGAATTCAAGGTGATCATAAAAGAATAAGATGGCTAAGTAGTTAAGGAAAGAAAATCAATATTTGAATTCTATGATCAAAACACTTAAGGATAAAATATGTAATTTAAAGGGTGACATGGAAAAATATTCCATAAGGGATGAGATCATCAAGGGTCAGTTAGGGGTTGTAATTGAAAGCCTAAGCTCAAGATAATAATAAAGAAATCAATTCAGAATAGATTTGGAGAAACTGAAATTCAAGTTGAGTGAGGTTGATAAAGATAGTGAGAATATCATCAAGGGTTTCAAAAACATGTAGAGGTTGATAATGAAAGTTTGAGATCAAAGGAGGTTGAGTATGATATATTGAAGACCGAACTAAGTTCCTTGAAATTTTAGAATTAAAAGTTGGTAGTCAATATGAGTGAGGTTGAGAAATAACAAGAAAAGTTAGTTAAAGTCAAGAAGGATGTTATCATAAAGAGAAACATGAAGAAACCTATAAGATATCCAAATGCCATAAGATATGCTTATTATTTAAATGGTTAATATTTTTCATGTAAGAAATTTGGTCATAGATTAAATTATTGTATAAAGGTATCCAGGGATAAAAATTCATGGAATTATGTAAGGAGAGGTAATCAATCAAAGAGAGATCATAGTGTTCATCAAGTAAAAGGTATGAGTGATGTTGTTTTCTTTTATTGTCATAAGATTGGTTAGATTGCTAGATTCTATCCAAGTGGAGTAAGTATGTCATCAAGATATGTTAAGAGATATGGAGCTTCTATAGTTCATGATAAACTACAAACATGTGTATGGAGACCAAAGTCAGTGAGGGTAGATGAGATTGAGCCCAAGAGTGAACATGGATTACTTACTATAATAGAGAAATAATAAATTGGTATAGTCGATCATGATTCTTGTCAAAATTACCTATTATTAGCTTCTAATGATAATTATTTGGAAATTGATATAGCTATAATATTTAAAGAGATGCAAAAAATCATGGATGTTAAGTTTAGTGAATCAAAGAAGGTTGACAATCCTAAAAGGATTCTAAATGAAAGTAATCAGTCCAATAAGTGCAAGATGATCAAAGAAGTAAGAGATAAGATGTGGGCATCCTATAAATTTAATTTTTCCTAGCCTCTATGAAAGTAGGTGTCTTTGTTAGGCTACATGAAGACACTGATCTGTAAGAGGAAGCATGGTGAATGCTTATTGAGTTTTGAGCAGGTGTTTCATGATAAGAAAGGGTGGCCTAATGAGGTAGTTTGAATAGGTTTGGTGGTGTAAGAGATCTTATGAGCATGTTTTTAGGTAAGACAAGTTATATTGATTTTTTTCTTACTCATTAAAAGATAATTCTCTATGTTTAGTTGGAGGGTTTTCCTCAGTTTCTCTAAAGAATTATTAAGTATTGTCAAGACTTGTGAATTATTATGAGCATAATCAGAGATGGATTGAAGACTTCATAAGATTTTGTGTTTTCTCAGTAATGGTTTTTAAATTCATTTAAGAAGGATTGATGAATTTTGAAAATGATAGGTGGGTCCTAGAGCAATAATTATTTCATAAAGTATGGTGATCATCATTGGCAGCCCATGCATTGGTGATGTTATCTTCAAATCAAGGTATGATATTTCTTTTAGGAATTGTACATCTTCTTTGTTTCAAATTAGATGGCATGATCTAGATGGAGCATGGAGTTAGGGGGAGCTAACTCAGGTCTCTTGAGAAGCTTGAATACACATATGCATGATCTAAGGGGGAGCTATTATCTCTATGTTACAATGATCCAGGTCATCTTGTAGATGAAGGGAATTGAGAAGGTCAAATAATTTTAGATGTTGGATTAAGAGGTTGATTAGTCTTATCAAGTACAAGTAGTCTATGGTAAGCTTGTATGTAATTCTTTAGATATTTAGAAAGCAAGTTCTTGATGTGGTTAAGTGAAAAGATTGTTGTAAGGTCCAAGAATCAATGGACTATGTATGGATGATCTTGTGATAGTGTTTATGACCCTTTGTAATTAATGTCAAAGGGGGAGAAAGACTTGTTTGGGAGAAAGACTATCTTGGAGAGATGAGAGTAATCTAATATATTATAGCATTTTCCATAAATCATAAAGGGAGAGATTATTGAGCATGGTCATTGATCTCTTAGGTTGTCATTGATGTTAAGAAGAGCATGATGTACTAGTGCATTAAAGAAATATAAGTTTTCTTTGATATCTTAGAGAGTATATGGCATATATGTAGGTTGGTGAGGATAATGAATAGGTTATGAGGCATCGATAGATGGCTTGGTGAAGTTTTAGTTTGTCATTTGACCATTTGGAGAGAGAATAATGCATCCTTTAGCTTAAGAAGGACCAGACTGTCATAGATTATCACATAGGTATGAATGTATTGAGAAGTTTGTTCATTTATTCTAGGTAATAAAAAATTCAACCTATTGGTTCTAATTTTTACACCTCATACACTCAGCCTTGCACATTTGAGATAAAATGGCAAGCAATGATGAAAAACCTGCTAGTATGTTATTGTAGTTAGGGAAGTGTTTATAATCAATATTAGACCGAATGTAAAAAATGACTGAGAGGAACCTACAAAGAGTATAGTCAGATCCTTGGTAATTTTGGATCTACTTAAACCAAGGTGAGAAGACCTATGGGGTAGCTTTCTCACTTAGAAATATTTTGTAATTCAACCTCCATGGGGGTTTTCAGCACAAAGAAGGCAAATATATGACCAGGGCACAACCAAACTCATTCATTCCACCTAAGAAGGGTTGTCATATAAAATGAACAAATGCACTATGTCATATATAATTTATTGAAGATATATTTGAAAGTGATTACAATCTTCATTTTAAATAATTTTTAACAATAAAGGGCCTAAATAAAAGACTACAATGTTAGGATTTAAAGCAAAAAACATAAACATATAAGTATGAAATATCTTATGCATATGATAGAAAATAACAATTAAGATATGCAAAAGGTGTATTACTTGTAGGCTAAGATGGGGTAGGATGAGTTATATGATTATATAAAAGGGGAAGGTAGTGTGTTGGTGGCTTTCAATCACCAGGGATTCTTTCAACATTTATGATATCACTTAATAACACTATTTCTAGGGATTAAATCAAAGTCGTGGTCATTTATGTTACTGGGGACTCTTGTAGAGAGATGTAAGTAATTCACATTTTTGAATTTATTTATCACATTGTCTTGCTCTGACTATCTTTGGTTCATCAACATCACCATGTAACAAGTGTCATTGCTAGGGATTAAATTGAAGTCTTGGTCACTTATGTTACCAGGGACTCTTGAAGAGAGTTGCTATCATGTTTAAAGTTCTCTACCTCTTTATGATATTTTGAATATCTTTGGTTTGTCAATGCCACCACTCTTCTAGCACCATTTTCAGAGACTAAATTGATTTTTTGGTCAGTTATGTATTTTTGGGGACTCTTGTAGAGAGTTGATTATATAAGTTTAGGTTTGAATAAATTCTCTACTGTTATATGCAAGTAATCTTAATTGTATTTTTAGACAAGTTTATTCATGTTTAGATCATGTATGAAAGTTGGGGTTATTTTAATGTGTTTTGTTATCTTGGGCATCAATGCTACAACATTCCACTAGGGATGTGCCAAGAATATTTAGATTTGATATTTGACATCTACTATTTGTTAAAAAGTGCTATGGATTTATCATTTTTTGAGGTGGTTTCCCCTATTGAACATGAGTTTAAAATTTTCTTTGTGTTTGATTTCATACATCATCACTAACTTTAGTAAGATATGGTTTTATTATGTATCACTTCAAGTTTATAAATGGTTAAATTCTATAACTTTACTTTTAGTGGTGACTCCAAAACATCATCTAGTTTCAAAGAATGGTTAGTGTTGATCTTCAATATCTTCAGGTTTGAGATTTATTTTTATTGTAAAGCTAAAAGGACTAAGGTCATCCTTCAAAGGTGACTCATCTAAGAAACTTGTTTCACCCCTAAGTGTTCATCAAAGTATAAGCAGAAAAGTTTGGAATCTTATTGAATAACAAAGTGTAGTTGTTAAGGACTACTTAGGATATCAAAATTCTAGTAACCTTGAGCTTATATTTATTGGAATTCTTATTGTTAAAGATTGTCATAATTCTTTTGATCATAATTATTCTAGTGATTCAAAACCTTATAGTCCTATTTACTATTTATATCATTCCCAACTAGCTAAATCTCCCCCCCCAAGTTTGATTCCCCAAGTTCACCTCATTCACCCCGTCATATCCCTTTTTCACTTATTTTTAAACATCCCATTAAACCAATCATGAGGTATAGGGACCAAAATGAGAATGAATGTCTTGCATTCCATGTTCCCATATCAATTTTTATGAAATGGCATGCTATCTTGATGAGGTCACAAATGAAGTAAGAAAATGCCTTCCAAAATTCTAAGGGAATAATGTAGTTAGTGGTGATCAGCACTTGAGGGATTTTGAAAATGTTATTTAAGATTATGAGGTTAAGAATGAGGATGTGTGAATCAATTTATTTGTGCACATGCTAGAGGAAGATGCTTGTGAATGGCTCAATTCCCTTCCTCATGGATGCATTGATTCATGGGAAGAAATGAATAATATTTTTATAATTGAATATGGTGATAGGATTTATAAAAGGCTTATTTTGGATAAGTTTGAAAACATCAATAAGAACCCTAATAAGTGTGTGCAATATTTAAATATAAGGTTCAAATAAATTATGATGTGGTTTCCTGAGAACATTAGGCCTAGTGATAAAACATACACAATAAAGTATTGTGATGCCTTTGAAAAGAAGGTTGTGTATTACTTAAGGGACAAGGCTCCCACTAATCTATGATTGGCATTTAATATGGCCATCTAAATGAGAGCAATATAAAGGTTATGGTTAAGCCCATGAATAAGAAGGTTGATGTAAAGTTGGAAAGGATGTAGTCCACTAAGATATCCAACCTTAAAAATATGGTTAAGACTTTGGCATCCTTTGTCAAAGAGATCTCCTACAAGCTAGATATATCTAGGAAGGGGCTACCTCATAGGCATTCATGTGATGATATAAGTAAAAATAAAGCAGATGTGAAATAATTATATAATCCATTGAATGCCAAAGTGAATGTGGTGAATTCTGACATTGATATTGATTGGTGTAACAAGTGATTCCTTTCACATCCCCCATGTGATACTTATGAGCTGAGTGATGAACATATAGATGATCCTGAATCTACATCTGATGGTGATGATGAGATTATGATGTTCAATTATCAAGACTCCCTAGGAATATTTTCTACCTCCATAAAAATGATGAATGATGCTAATGTTGATCAGTTTTGGAGTGTGATCAAGAAGGTATGTGTCCCAACATATTAATTTTCTTGTGATGATAATATGAAACAAGTGAATGAGTTACCCAATCATGATGTAATTGGAGATCCAAATTTTTCTTTGCAATAAGTGCTGAACATGGATGTAAAATTGGATAGCTTAGTTGGGAATATGAACATTGTTAAGAAATTAGTTGTTCTTAATGTTAGGTTTAATAATAAATGTGTTATTTGGAAAATACCATTTGATGAAGATGGGGTTATCTTTTATGCCCCTAAGGATGAATTATTTCAATTTTATTTCAAGAAGTAATTTAAGTGCATGAATGATGTTGTTGATCCTAGTGCACTCTTACTTAGTACTTAACTGATTGCAGCTAAGAAACAAGCTTATTTAAAATTTCTAAAGGAGTAACAAAATCTTTTGGCTTGATCTTCTCTAGATTTGAGATCATATAGGAAGGATTTGTTTCAACTTGTCATCTTATCATAGCCTACTAGCAGTACCTTCAAGCAAGTGCATAAATTAGTTTCTTTCATCTTGGCCACCCAGATGTTGTAAATGTTAAAGAGATTAAGGGATGGAAAATTTTGGAGTTGCAAGTTAGAGGTAAATATATAAAACATGTCCTCTATTGAGTTTATGATTGTGTATATATTGTATAGTGTTTTTTATTTACCCTTCTATTACTTTGTTTCCCCTCTACTTTGGGCATTATTTGTATAATTGACTTTATCATTTTTATCATGTGTTCATTTTAATATCCTCCTAATCTATTTTTGTCAGTTTTCCATTGTTTTATTGAGCCTCCATGAGTATTTAATGGTAAATTTATAAGTCTTGACTCTATGGCCCATTAGATTGGCACCTGGTCTTACATTTTGGGGTTCTTTGCACACATATAAGGGGTATGCATCCCTAGGTAAGAGATAGTGTTAGTGCTCAAAATTACACTAAAGAAATTGGGCCCTTATCACGTATAAATGCCTAAGTCCAAAACCCACATCCTTTTTTCAAGTGTTCATGGAAGATCAAGTTTCATGTTAAATCAATTAAGTGTTAATTCAGTCTTTAATTAGCTTATGTATAGATCCCTGAGATTCTTTTGGAAAATTGTTCATGCAAAAAATACCAAGATCTATTTGTTTCATCCACAGTTTTTACCATTTGTTAGTTGTTACCATTATAACCTTAATTTTCTCCATTGTTTTATCATTGTGGGTTCTACTAATGATTTTATTGATTCTACTATTTGGCCTTTGATTTTGATACTATTAATTTTGTTGTTACATTGATTGTTGTTGTTGATGATGATTATTTTATTACTACTGATTGTTATGTTGGGGAAAGGGGTTTTGATAAATCCCAAGAGTTTGATTGGAAGTGAAAGCACCATTATCCAATGTTATCTCCCCATTATCTAACATATTCTTAATTAAATTATTGATTTGGACACATCTTTATATATTATGCTCATTGACTTGATGAGAGTCACATAATTCATTTTCATGGTACCATTTAGGATAAAGAATGCCTTGCAGATAATGCTTTGGTATAGGCCAACTAATCAGATTAGTAGTAGAAAGCTTATGAAATATAGACTAAATAAGTTCTCCTAGGTTACTCAAGACATGATGTGTAGGCACATTTATCCTAAGAGGAGGGGTTTTTAATGGTAACGACTATTGCATTTATTATGTATGTCTTAGTTGTTGTGCTTGTGGTATTAGTTAGAGAGGTTTTTGAGTAGGAGTAAGCTAAAAAGGTGGCGTGGATGATGTTTACACCATTTGAACATGATGGGATTTGGTTAATCCATTTCCCACAACATTCCTATTGCATTTGAATTGATTCAATCTTTCATGGTTATTGTCCTATACTAGTTGTGATGCTGGTGCTTTAATGGGATGTTGGTCATTTCCCTGATTGGTACATTGATTTTGTTTAGTTGAATTAAGCTTGATGACTCCTTTATTTATAAGCACCCACTTGATCAACAAACCTTTATCAATGATTTCCTTGAAAGTATGTTGATATTGTAGTTCCAAATGATAAGTTATCTCACCATGTAAAGTTTTGGTAAATACATCGGCTAATTGTTTATCCAATAAACTATGGGTGAAATAGCTTGCAAGAGATCTCCATCAATATAAATAACTTGCAAAACTCTTACCACCTTTTTACTTTGCTTTTATTAAGTCCACTAATGAGATCTCATGCTTGAGATTATAGGAAAAGTTTTGCACAAGCTTATCAGAAAGATCATCAAAATCCATTACTAAATTTTTGGACAACTTTAAAAACCACTCCAAGGCTTGTCTAGCCAAGCTTCTTAGAAACAATAGCAAAATTTATATGTCACTCTATGCCACTGGTTAACATGCAACAAAGAATTCAGTCAAATGAGCCTTAGAGTCACCTTTCCCTTTGTATTTGTCAAATTTTGGTGGTTCGTATCCTAGAGGAAATGGTATCTATAAATATTCCATGTTGAATGGGTAAGAATGCATGTCATCTAATTTGAACTTATTAATCTATTTACCAACTTGAATGGTAGCAATTACATCCTTCATTTATTACAATTCTTGGGATAGGAAATAGGAAGGAATATTGGTTTGAGGGAGAATATTGGTTTGGGTATGTGGTTGGGAGGTCACAAGTGGGACACTTTGACTAGGGTATGATGGAGATACTAGTTGGGGTACATTGATCTAGTTAGGGAATGGACCAAGAATATGTATTCATGGATTAGAATGGACATCAAATTACATAATTGGTTGCATGATATTCTAGTTTGGGTTGGTGATAAAGGATTGACTTGGAGGATTTTGTGGTTGGTATGGAGGGATATAACTCTATTGTGCCTATTGTGGTTAAAAAAGGACATGTTGCTAACTAATAAAACATTTTTTTTGAGTGGGAAATTATGGACCAAGAACCTATTTTTTAATTTGTTATACATTTTGAACCAATGGTTGTCTAGTATGTACTTGAGAAACATGGGGACATCCTTGTTGCATGAATCCCTATGAGGAAGTGAAAATAGGTTACAGATTCAACATTTGTTGTTGACCAATAATTACACGTTGTGGACTAGTCATTACTTGGTTTTGGATTGGCATATTAGTCTGTGATTGAAGAGGTATTTTGTCATTACTTAGTGAGCTAGAACATTAGTTTCCCCTAATTGAGATGTAATGTATCTATCTTTTATTGCATAGGTTGTGTCTGCTATTATGGAATAATACTCATTACTTATTGAGGAGGAGTAGGTTTCATTACATTCTATCATTGAGGCATGACATTAGCCATTGTTTGATTACCTAATCCCATAGGTTGTACACTTGAGGAAGCATCTAGTTGAAGCTAGGATGTAAAAACTCCTATTCCCTGGTATGATGATCTACTCATGGGATTAAATATAGGCACATGTTGTTGTCTACTTGTTTGCATGTTAGTACCTCTCTGATTAGGATTGGATGTTATTTTCACATTAAATACTACATTTGGTTCACTATTCTATGTAGAGGCCAAAGACATTTCTTTAATAACAGACATATGCATCAACTTATCTATCAAAGTGGTTTGTATAAATGGGTCAAAATTCAAATTATCTTATCTAGTTAACTCTATCAACACTCCTATTGAAGTATCTAGGTTAATGAGAGGCTTACTCACCATGTTCATCTGATTGAGATCATGTGCTAGATTTTGGTAGGTTTGATATTTTGTCTACATTTGGTTAAAGTGATCTTCCATGATGTTTTTTCCTCAATTAGATATATTAGGATCTTGGTACGTTGTTTGAACTAGAGCCATAGGCTTGCTATAATAATCTTGTTGATCATAAATGATATTGAGAGGAACTCTTACTAGATTTGGTAAATTTTCATGGGGAAAGTATACTGGAAACATTGCCCCTACCTCTATGGCTACAACCAAAATCTCATCTTTGTTCTCTAAAAAATGTCACTCAAATAAAAATGGATCATACGTGAAAGTTGTATTAGTAGAATATGACTATTAAATAATTGGCTCATCTACTATGGATATTTTAGCTAGGTATTATGTGGTTTATTCTTTGTCTTGTTCTGAATACGTTGGTGTATTAACCAGATAGTTAGCCAATGGATATTGGCTTTATGCCCTTGATTGATTATTATAAGAGGGATAAGAATCCATCTCATAGGAAATATTATTTTCATAGGGGTATTGCACCATTTCTTCTTGCACAACTACATTACTAATCCTTGGATTATACATGAGTGCACTTCAAGTGTAGGAATACATGTTTGGATCCATAGTCAATGCTTTGTGATAACATGTCAAAGAGTTCTAAAAAATCTAAAAGGGATAATGTCTAAAGTAGATGGTGTTCCCACTTGGTCTAGATTCATCAAAAGGACCAAAAGTTTTATGCAAATATTTATGAGGAAACAAGCTAGTGTGAAGTATCTAACATTTGACTATTCACATAAAGATAAAAAAGTAAAAGGACCAAAAATAAAAATGACAAATTCTAAGGTTAAAGTGTTTAAAATTAGTCTAATCTATGAATTTAAAATTTGCTAGGTATTTTAACCAAATGCGGTGTCAAAATCTAGGCTCAAACAAGGCATATGCTAGGACTCTTGGCCAAACAATGTTAAAAGTTAGACTTTGAAATAGATGATATTTTTAATCTAATGGATTTGAAACACTTCTAATAAACACTAGGCATTTGATTCTTGGACATGAACTTGATCAACTACGTATAAGGTATGAAACAAAAGGCACTTTATAAATAGTTTATTTTATCACAAAAAATGGTATAAAACTTAGTTCTTTTAATTAATAAGCTAGACAAAAGTGAAGAGTATAATTATTTTAGACAAAAGATCACAAAATTACACTTGGATTGGTCTAAAAATGTAGGAACATATTTAAAATATATGAAAGAGGAGCTATGCAATAGTATTTGAAATGTTTTGGGTAGTGTAACGATGCTCTACTATTCAAAAGGTGTGATAAAAAAGTTTATTTCAAAAACAATCTAAGACTAAGATAATTTACCATAATTTTGATAGCATAATACTACTTTTCTTGACTCAAAATGTCATGGTACATAGACTTAAATTTCAATTTTTAGCACAAAATGGCTTAATTCTATCAAATGTTGATAACGATCTTGAGTTTAAAATGTCCTTCAACCCAAATTGGAAACTGAACCTAAGTTCCCTCAAGTTTAGTGCAAATGGTGAACCAACTTAACACATCAACCCTATGAAATTATAAAGGTGCAATTTCAAATTTATATTATAAGTGAAGGACTTTAAAAAACTTTGGTAAAGGTTTAGACTCAATTGGGTAGCATAACTATGCCAAAGTGGATGATATGACTCTCAAGATTTTGATACAATTTAAACAATGCAAACTAAGGATCTCATGTGGGAAGCATAATGCCTCTTTATTAAAAATAAAATTAGGACCATGTGTTTGGTTCGAATTTGTTTGTTTACACCAAGTTTTGACTTCGAACAAGACTCTAATCTAGGATAATACTAACTAATTAATCACTCTTAGATCCTAAACTGACAAGGTTGCTTGGTATTGTTGGAACCCATCAATATACATCATTTGAGAGGATTTTAAGTGTTCATCCAAAATTAAATGCACATTATATAGTATGGTTTTTACACCCCACTTCTCTCAAATGATAAGACTTTGACATGGAACTTGAGGTGCACCTTACACCAACAATTTTTCCAACATTCTAGGGGAATCAATTGCACAATGACTTTCATGCCAAAAATTAAAAGATAAAACCATAAATTTTGGGTCTATATCACTTAGCTTATTACAAAAAGGTATAGTCCTTTTTGTAACCACTACATCCTACTATACACTTAGTGTAGTGTGATGTCCAAAGTGCCACTACATCCCATGTGCAACTCCAATTAGGATCCAAATGAAGTCAATACTAGGAGGTGAAACCTTGGGCCAAATCTTCCCTAAAAAACTTTTGGGAGGTCATGAAGTCCCCCTCACAAGACAAGTTTACATAAAAATAAAGAAAGCACAAAATTAGAAAGTGTAGACACCGAAAAAGTGTCTAACCCTTGGTCCTTTCTCCCTCCTAGTCCTCCTTGGTCCCTAACCCACCTAAGTCTTATTAGTTGAAAATAAACATCTATTTTTAATTAAATAAGACCCCTTTTACCCCTCCCTCCTTTGACACCTCGCCTGGACACATCACCTTAGACTAATTCTCCTCCTATGACTCACTCAAGATCTCTCCCTAATTCTTCTAACCTCCTAACAAACTCTCGTGCATCTTTAGCCTCCCTTTAACCATTTCTCCAACCAACTATGCACTTGGCAGACGCAGAATGGGCTTGCTGGCCCTTTTTCACATTCTGACCCCGCCGACGTCGATCACCTGTCGGTCGATGCCGGCGGAGTCGCCGACGTCGGTTATACTTAACCAACTTGTCTTTCTCCTTCGGGGTTAATCACGAATCTCTATCTCCTACGAGATCTGCCTAATCACAAATCTAAGCAAAATTTCTCAATCACGACTGCGAATCACAACTACACATCAACTTTTCAATCACGGAGCTACTCAGGGATCTGGAACCAACTTCTCTGCATCTCTCTCTCTCTCTCTCTCGCATCACCCAACTCTACAACAGGACTTCACATCTAGCATCATCGACAATAGGGACACCAGATCAACACCACTCCTCACCACAGGGACAAGTATGTATTTTATTTGTTTCATTGTGTTTTCTAGTCTGCTTTTAAACTAGATTTAGCACACCCTCAGCCCTGACTATCACCCAGACCCGGATTCCTATCTCCCTGATTGGCCTCCTTTACCCTTCTGCTCATTTGACTCCTTTGCATCCCAACACAGACCCTCTAATTGCCTAAGACCATCCTAAGACCAGACTCAGACTCGTCCACAGACCTCTCAAACAAACTTGGACCAAGCCCAGACCATCCACAGACCAGACCCTGACCTGACCCATCTAGAGGCCATTTCCCCAACCGACGCTGGTCATTACCCCCACCGACGTCGGCAGACTAACCGCCGTCAGCAGACCTAGACCACCGATGCCAGGAGAACCACTGACGTCGGTGACTGTGACTAAGCCGATAGCATCTTCCAAGTAAGCTTTTGTTTCCTTTTCTCTTTCAGTTTGTTATCATTTCAGTCATTTTAGCATTTTGTCTTTTATCAGTCATTACCTTTTTATCAAATAGTGGGTTGACCTCCCTTAAGGAAGTTCTCATACTTCTGGGAACAAGCTTTTGCTTGGCAACCCACCATCTATCTATCTAACACCTTTTTGTCCAAGTCTTCTTTCTTTGCAGGTGTCATTCCTTCACAGCCAAAGAGGAGTGCTCACAGCATCTGGATTATGGTGCGCAGACTTTATCCAGGTACTTCACAAGCCTTGACCATTTCTTTAAGTTTCTTCTCTCCTTAAATCTGAAAGCAACAATTTTGAATAGAAACATTCTGGCACGCCCGGTGGGACCCTTAAGGGCCTTCCTTGGGTTTCCTTCTTCTTTTTCATTTAGGTGCATTAGGTTCTTACCTTTTTCACCTCCTTCTTCTTAACTACACTATAAGCAGGAATTAAAAAGAATCTTTCTTTTCTTTCTTGCACCTTCTAGATTAGTCCAAACATCATACTCTCAACCCTTTCTTAAACTTGTCTTCATAACAAACCTCATATTTTTGACTTGGGCTTAAAACGTATTGCACTTTCATTTCTGCTTGTGCTTGCATTAGTCCACATCTAGTAACTTAAATCGCATATTGAATAAATCTAGACCACTCTATGTTACACTACCAGACCACATGCACTAAAACAAACACCAAACACACTTGAGACAAGGCCCGACTGGGATTTAATCCCCCAACAGATACCTTACCCCTACCTGGAAATCCTTCTTAGATTTCATCTCCAAGGGGACAGCCCACTCCGTTCTCTGGCGGAGTATAATCTCTAGGTGAGGTATATCTTGGCTAAGCGAGACCAGCTAGCCACTGGAATCGTGAAGTGAGGGGAGCTTGCTCCTTAGCACCAGGCCACGTACCGGACCTAACACAGATTTTGAGCACCTTAACAACACTTGCAACCCGCTTTAGACCACCTTCTTCTAGGACCCATTCTATAGCCAACTTCCCCAAACATTCATCTAAGGCATAAGCCACAAGATTCTAAAATTTAATTCTAGGATTTAGCGCTTAGTGTCTGCCTGTCTCTCATCATATTTTCTATTTTTATCTATCTTTTTTGAGCTGGTAAGGATGTTTTCCTCATTTCCAAAAACTTTTTTCCTGAGTTTTTGGAAAACACAGTAACCGTTAACCGACATCGGCAACTTCTCTTAACCGACATCGATCATCTGACCGACATCGGCAGTTTTCTTAACCGACATCGGTCAAATGACTGACATCAGTAGTCTTCTTAACCAACATCAGTTTTTATACCGACGTCAGTCTCTATCCATTTTCTTTTTCCCAAAAATAGCAACCTAAACCTGATCCTTTTCTTGCTTAAAACCACATTCTAGTTTTTTGAGACTGCAAGAACACAGTTTCTGGAACCAGGACTCTCTTCTTAACCACTTTAGCCAACAACCGCTTTCGCTTACCTTGTCCTTAATAAGTCCTATCATGGAGTTTTACTCAGAGACTGAAATAACTCCTACAGGACCGACCCCGACCCAGACTCTAATCATCCCCGATGGGGACTCAAACTTTGACCTCACAGCCCTCCATAACTATCTCGCGAGAAGCCCAACGCGAGATCTTTCGGGTGAAGTGGCGACGACAGCGACACCATTCACCACCCAACCCTTTATGACCCATCCTTTTGTCTCAAACCCGACCATGGCCAATACACAAAGTTTGGCTTCCCCATCCATTTTTAGACCAACCTCCCCCGGGGTTTCATTACCCCCTCAACCATACCCAATTCAACCAAGTTCTACATCATATCAGAACTTGATTGCCTTGACCCCTTACACTCTTACGCCCACAAATGTAGGAGTGTCTACCTCGCCCTTTGTCAATGCCGTCATGCAACCACCTTTGGCGGTACCTAGTCATTTTATGTCTTCTATGTCCATAACCCAACCACCTTTAGCCTCCACATCAGCCCATGCGACTAGTCATCCGTACGTTGTACAACTGACTACGTCGCATCCCTCTTCTAGCCTCTTCCAAGCACCTTACAACCTAGGAGGTGCTCAACCCACCAATCTGTCAGCAGATCTCATCAAAATGCTGATGGATAAAATGTCTAGTCTCGAAGCCTCCATTTTCGGTTCAAGCAATGTCATGTCATACGACCAGGTTTGCAACAAACCCATCCATCCTTCCGTCCCTATTCGACCATATCCTAACAAATGGGAGCTTCCTAAATTCTCTCACTTTCATAGCAAGGAAGACCCTCAACAACACTTACAGGTATTCAGACATGCCTATTACCTTATCGCCCACGATGATGCATTGCTTTTACACACGTTTCCTATGTCCCTTTCTGGCCCTACCCTTGACTGGTATAGTTCTCTTGCCAAAAATTCTATCTTTTCATTCATCCAACTCGCCCAACTATTTCTGGACCACTTTTTTATCAATATCACTAAACAAGTCTCTATCACAGACCTTTACTCCATCAGGCAATTCGACGATGAATCCATAGCCGATTTTGTCGCCCATTGGAGAGGCCTGATCAATCAGCTCTCCTTCTCCTTGCCTCAACCTGAGCTCATTGAGCTCTTTTCTCGAGCATGTGCCAGGCACATCTCATCCACCCTACAGGTTTAAACCTTCCACACTTTTGATGAGGCCTTCACCATGGCCTGAAAGCTCGAACTTTGTGCCCTTGAAGAGGACAAAGTCAAATTGCGTCATACCAATGCTAAAACCCATAGCCAAACTTCTTCCAGACCTCCTTCTTCTGCCAATTCTAAATCCAAAGGAGTGGCCAACACTATGGTCATTAGATCACCATCCTCGACTACAACTAATTACTCTCAACCGTCGACTAGCATCACAAAACAATTCCAACAACGATACATGCAACCATTTCAAAACCATCCTTCAACTCAAAACAACGTCCAAACCATGACCAATGACCCTCACAACCATGACATTTATACAATCAACACTATCTTGCCTCTTGTCCCTGACCAACCTCCTTCACAGGTGGAAGACCCTTCTTCCCCTATTTTTCTATCACAGGATGAAGAACTTTCTTCTCCTGATAGTTCTCCATTGACCTCTCTCATACTGGAGGATGCTTTGACCATACCTACGACATCAGCCCCACCTTCATCTGAAGACCTTGCCTTGTCTACTCCTCAAACACACATGGAAGGCACGATCATCCCTGCCATTTACCCTCTTGAAGAGCCGCCCTCCCCTATTTCTTCTCCACCAAGGGAAGACCCAGTCTCTTCGCCCATCTCGACCAAGGAAAACCCTGTCATGGTTTCCTCTTGCCCTTTGCCTGAGATTACTACATCTCACTCACCTTCGTCCACATCTAAACCCAAACCCATATCTAACCTCACCTCGCACAACGGTGGCCCTCAACCCAAACCAATGAAGACCACTAGACCATATCGGAGGACTCATCCCCCACCTTCATCATTGCCCTCTATTTTGGACCCGCATCCGTCTACTTTACTTGGAGTGTTTCTTACTCCTATACTTCACAGAGGCAATTTGCCTTCATTACTCCCTCAACCCATTATGCTTGTATCAACTTCAATCCATCAACCAAAGCCTCTTAAGCCTCCTAAACCAAAGTCATCAACCCCTACTGCAATAAGACATCAAGACCCATTAGCAGGTTCTTACGCCTTGCTGTTACGACAATTATTGCAGTCCTCTCATATCAATCTCCCGCCTCTTAGACCGTATCACTCTCTCGGACCAGAACCACCCTGGTTCGACCACACTCGTATTTGTGAGTATCATCGCATGCCTGGGCATGACACTGAGCATTGTCATGCCTTCAAAGTCATCATTCACCAATGTCTGGGGAATGACACCCTTCTTCTCGACCACATTATCAATAAACCTTCAACACCGCCCCTCTCATCAACTCTCGGATCAAGACCCTCTTGGTTCAACAACTCTAAATTTTGTCACTATCATCACACTCTACGACATGACACTAATCATTGTTGTGCTCTCAAAGCTGTCACTCATCAACACCAGAAAAAGGACACCCTTCTCACCAAGGATCCTCTTAAACACCCCTTAGACAAATCATCAACACCGACTCGTGCTTCTCGAACCTCATAACCTAAATTTGGATCTCCACGCCAGACCATGGTCCCTTTGTCACCTTTAACCCCCTTATTCACAATCAACACAGTCAATTTAACCACCAAGCCTCAACCGACCTTAACCAATTTGTCAAACATTCTCCCTAGCCACTGGGGGAATTCAGCCTTCATCCAAGCTTCGACCAACCTTTTAACCCCATCTCAACCACATGTCAATCTCTCTTTTAACCTGACCTCAACCAGACTAGTAACTAAACATTCAACTCGACCTCAACCAACCATTTGACCCAACCAAAGACCAACTACCGACCAATCAACCATCAACCAACCATTGACCAAATATCCATTGACCAAATATCAACCAAACATTGACCAATCTTCGACAAAACACTCAACCAGTCTCGACCAATCAACAACCATATCAGTCAAATTCCTATCTAGCATCAGCCATCAACGTGACCAATCTCGAAGAGCCAAGCGGGGCAAGTTTGCTCCTAATTGACTCGGACCACCTCTTAGCGCACAAGCATGGCCCAAGGACTTATCTGACCCTGATCCCTTTTATGCATTGCATCTACGATCATTCTACTGTTAGTTGAGTACTCGTCTACTTGACACTGACCTTAAGCTTGTCCCTTGAGCAATCCTCATCCTCTTAGTCCTTATTCCTTTCAACCCTACTCCCTTTAACAAATCCTCTAAAACCCTTTTATACAGTATGGATACTTTGTCCTAATAAAAGGGAGCCCTTGAAATTTTATAAGTCTTGTCCATGACTCAATACCTATCAACAATCAATCAAGATGTCAAAATATCCAAGGTCACTTAAATCAAAATCAAATCAAAAAGCAGACTGCTCCCTTGAAGGATAGCTGTACTATCATTGCTGTAGCTAAATAGACTGTTCCCTCGAAGGACAGCTATTCAAAAGCCCTCTTATTAAGCAAAGATCTAGACCACTCCCTTGAAGGATGGCTATGACTAAATCTAGCAATAAACAGCACTATCTTAAAAGCTTCTCACATCGATCAGCTTCACAACTGACCATCAAGCACAATGACATCACTATACAGGCTTCCCGTATTGATCAGCCTTAAAAAAAAAAAAAAAAAGTCATGGCCTTGGCTTATGTTGTCTCAGGGTCTCCTATAAAAAGGGGCAAAGTTATCTCTGCTCTTAAAAATAGGTTAGCCTATCCTCCTTTCCTATCACCTGCTCAAGGGACTTTGAGCTCACTTTAGTGTCAAAGTGATTCGATCACCATTCTAGCACAACTTATGGTCAACGACGCAACGCATGAATGGGGTTCTTGGTTCTAATAACCCCTATCTATACTGTCTTTTTGGTCCTTGTCAATGAAAGTGCAAATATGCCTTTCACTTCTCTTTTTACACTTTAATCACATTCAACCAAACCCTTTTCAACCATAACCATGACTATGACCATAACCTTGACTCTCCTAGACAACCTACCCACCTTCCTAGCTATCCTCCCCCATCAATTTCTGCCTAAAATAACAAAAATTTCAAAAACTAAATTCAAAGCAAAATCAATCAAATAGGGTTCAAAGACCCTCCTACCTCATCCCGTCGATGTCGGTGTGGTGGCACGATGGGAGCCGCTGGTGGTGGACCTCCCATGGGCCCTCTACTCCCCTCTACCATCTCTTCTGTCCTAATGGCTTTGCACACTCTTGCTGACTCAAACGCATCCTTGTAGCGTCTAATCAGTGCCTTCTCTCCACCAATGCTCTTTTGCCACCTCGCACTACTCCCTGGCTCAGCTCAAGGTCACTATCACTCAACAAATTCCAGAGCTCCTTTTTCTCTTTCAATCAAATAGCAAATGACTTTTGGTGGGCCGCCAATCCGGTTTTGTCAGATTTGGTAGGCCGCCGACGTCGGCATCGGTGTGCCCAAGGATGCCGATGTCGACCGATTTTTGCCGACGTCGGTCTATTTTGGACACCGACGTCGGTTATGTAGCCGACGTCGGTGGCCTTCCAACCTTTTATCCCTCTTCCAAATGACCAGAATCATGTCCCTAATCAAGTCAAGTCCTTCAGACCATGTCATTTTGGTCCCTTGGGGCACATTTAGATTACTTTTTGCATCCATCCATCGAGTACCAGACATTAGAGATTATGCCCATCTCTTAAACCGCGACCACTTCCAAAGCGTTTTGCCTTGGTTGTTTTTGCCTGTATGCTATTCCACGACTGGTTAGCAAATTTGTCCGTAGACTATATTTTTGGACCCTCACAAGTATAGGATCACACGCCAGTTGATCCGCACTACTTGTGACTTTTTTGTGTTTTCGGGAGCACTTCCTAAGCCCAGGATACCTGGAGCATGATGACCATTTGGAGCTACAACTACGGTTGAATAACCCAATCAACAGACGACTAAATGTTGGGGCCCGGTTATTTCAATTTTGGCACTCCTCGACCCTTGACCTACGACAATTGACCCAACCATCTCATACAGTGGCATGCGCGCAATCATGACTTTTGCAGCATTTTCACTCACTCTTCATCCTTCTCATTCACCTTTTGTCAAATTAGCACCCGATTCCAGGTTCCCTTCCCTCGACTCCCGCTTTGAGGGGGAATACCTCGTCCATACTTTAGGGCAATCTACATCATCCCTTACTTGGGGCAACTAACTCCTATTTTTGTCTTCTAGTTCGTCCAGAACAACCAACAAGACAAAAAGGGGCAAATGTAGACACCGAAAAAGTGTCTAACCCTTGGTCCTTTCTCCCTCCTAGTCCTCCTTGGTCCCTAACCCACCTAAGTCTTATTAGTTGAAAATAAACATCTATTTTTAATTAAATAAGACCCCTTTTACCCCTCCTTCCTTTGACACCTCGCTTAGACACCTCACCTTAGACTAATTCTCCTCCTATGACTCACTCAAGATCTCTCCCTAATTCTTCTAACCTCCTAACAAACTCTCGTGCGTCTTTAGCTTCCCTTCAACCATTTCTCCAACCAGCTATGCACTTGGCAGACGCAGAACGGGCTTGCTGGCCCTTTTTCATGTTCTGACCCTACCGACGTTGGTCACCTGTCAGCCGACGCCGGCGGAGTCGCCGACGTCGGTTATACTTAACCGACTTGTCTTTCTCCTTCGGGGTTAATCACGAATCTCTATCTCCTCCGGGATCTACCTAATCACAAATCTAAGCAGAATTTCTCAATCACGACTGTGAATCACAACTACACATCAACTTTTCAGTCACGGAGCTACTTAGGGATCTCGAACCAACTTCTCTGCATCTCTCTCTCTCTCTCTCGCATCACCCAACTTTGCAACAGGTCTTCACATCCGGCATCATCGACAACAGGGACACCAGATCAACACCACTCCTCACCACAGGGACAATTATGTATTTTATTTGTTTCATTGTGTTTTCTAGTCTACTTTTAAACTAGATTTAGCACACCCTCAGCCCTGACTATCACCCAGACCTAGATTCCTATCTCCTTGATTGGCCTCCTTTACCCTTCTGCTCATTTGACTCCTTTACATCCCAGCACAGACCCTCTAATTGCCTAAGACCATCCTAAGACCAGACTCAGACTCGTCCACAGACCTCTCAAACAAACCTGGACCAAGCCCAGACCATCCACAGACCAGACCTTGACTTGACCCATCTGGAGGCCATTTCCCCGACTGACGCCAGTCATTACCCCCACCGACGTCGGCAGACCTAGACCACCGACGCCGAGAGAACCACCGACGTTGGCGACTGTGACTAAGCGGATAGCATCTTCTAGGTAAGCTTTTGTTTCCTTTTCTCTTTCAGTTTGTTATCATTTCAGTCATTTTAGCATTTTGTCTTTTATCAGTCATTACCTTTTTATCAAATAGTGGGTTGACCTCCCTTAAGGAAGTTCTCATACTTCTGGGAACAAGCTTTTGCTTGGCAACCCACCATCTATCTATCTAACACCTTTTTGTCCAAGTCTTCTTTCTTTACAGGTGTCATTCCTTCACAGCCAAAGAGGAGTGCTCACAGCGTCTAGATTACGGTGCGCAGACTTTATCCAGGTACTTCACAAGCCTTGATGATTTCTTTAAGTTTCTTCTCTCCTTAAATCTGAAAGCAACAATTTTGAATAGAAACATTCTGGCATGCCCGGTGGGACCCTTAAGGGCCTTCCTTGGGTTTCCTTCTTTTTCATTTAGGTGCATTAGGTTCTTACCTTTTTCACCTCCTTCTTCTTAACTACACTATAAGCAGGAATTAAAAAGAATCTTTCTTTTCTTTCTTGCACCTTCTAGATTAGTCCAAACATCATACTCTCAACCCTTTCTCAAACTTGTCTTCATAACAAACCTCATATTTTTGACTTGGGCTTAAAACGTATTGCACTTTCATTTCTGCTTGTGCTTGCATTAGTCCACATCTAGTAACTTAAATCGCATATTGAATAAATCTAGACCACTCTATGTTACACTACCAGACCACATGCACTAAAATAAACACCAAACACACTTGAGACAAGGCCCGATTGGGATTTCATCCCCCAGCAGATACCTTACCCCTACTTGGCAATCCTTCTTGGATTTCATCTCCAAGGGGAAAGCCCACTCCATTCTCTGGCGGAGTATAATCTCTAGGCAAGGTATATCTTGGCTAAGCGAGACCAGCTAACCACTGGAATCGTGAAGTGAGGGGAGCTTGCTCCTTAGCACCAAGCCACGTACCAGACCTAACACAAACTTTGAGCACCTTAACAACACCTGCAACCCACTTTAGAACACCTTCTTCTAGGACCCATTCTACAGCCAACTTCCCCAAACATTCATCTAAGGCATAAGCCAGAAGATTCTAAAATTTAATTCTAGGATTTAGCGCTTAGTGTCTGCCTGTCTCTCATCATATTTTCTATTTTTATCTGTCTTTTTTGAGCTGGTAAGGATGATTTCCTCATTTCTAAAAACTTTTTTTCTGAGTTTCTGGAAAACACAGTAACCGTTAACCGATGTCGGCAACTTCTCTTAACCGACATCGGTCATCTGATCGACATCGATAGTTTTCTTAACCGACATCGGTCATCTGACCGACATCGGTAGTCTTCTTAACCGACATCGGTTTTTATACCGATGTTGGTCTCTGTCCATTTTCTTTTTCCCAAAAATAGCAACCTAAACCTGATCCTTTTCTTGCCTAAAACCACATTCTGGTTTTTTGAGACTGCAAGAACACAGTTTCTGGAACCAGGACTCTCTTCTTAACCACTTTAACCAACAACCGCTTTTGCTTACCTTGTCCTTAATAAGTCCTATCATGGAGTTTTACTCAGAGACTGAAATAACTCCTACAGGACCGACCCTGACCCAGACTCTAATCATCCCTGATGGGGACTCAAACTTTGACCTCACAGCCCTCCATAACTATCTCGCGAGAAGCCCAACGCGAGATCTTTCAGGTGAAGTGGCGATGACAGCGACACCATTCGCCACCCAACCCTTTATGACCCATCCTTTTGCCTCAAACCCAACCATGGCCAATACGCAAAGTTTGGCTTCCCCATCCATTTTTAGACCAACCTCCACCGGGGTTTCATTACCCCCTCAATCATACCCAATTCAACCAAGTTCTACATCATATCAGAACTTGATTGCCTTGACCCCTTACACTCTTACGCCCACAAATGTAGGAGTGTCTACCTCGCCCTTTGTCAATGCCATCATGCAACCACCTTTGGCGGTACCTAGTCATTTTATGTCTGCTATGTCCATAACCCAACCACCTTTAGCCTCCACATCAGCCCATGCGACTAGTCATTCGTACGTTGTACAACCAACTATGTCGCATCCCTCTTATAGCCTCTTCCAAGCACCTTACAACCTAGGAGGTGCTCAACCCACCAATCTGTCAGCAGATCTCATCAAAATGCTGATGGATAAAATGTCTAGTCTTAAAGCCTCCATTTTTGATTCAAGCAACACCATGTCATACGACCAGGTTTACAACAAACCCATCCATCCTTCTGTCCCTATTCGACCATATCCTAACCAATGGGAGCTTCCTAAATTCTCTCACTTTCATAGCAAAGAAGACCCTCAACAACACTTACAGGCATTCAGACATGCCTGTTACCTTATCGCCCACGATGATGCGTTGCTTTTACTCATGTTTCCTATGTCCCTTTCTGGCCCTGCCCTTGACTGGTATAGTTCTCTTGCCGAAAATTCTATCTTTTCATTCATCCAACTCGCCCAACTATTTCTATCAATATCACTAAACAAGTCTCTATCACAGACCTTTACTCCATTAGGCAATTCAACGATGAATCCATAGCTGATTTTGTCACCCATTGGAGAGGCTTGATCAATCAGCTCTCCTTCTCCTTGCCTCAACCCGAGCTCATTGAGCTCTTTTCTCGAGCATGTGCCAGGCACATCTCATCCACCCTACAGGTTCAAACCTTTAACACTTTTGATGAGGCCTTCACCATGGCCCGAAAGCTCGAACTCCATGCCCTTGAAGTGGACAAAGTCAAATTGCGTCATACCAAGGCTAAAACCCATAGCCAAACTTCTTCCAAACCTCCTTCTTCTGCCAATTCTAAACCCAAAGGAGTGGCCAACACTGTGGTCGTTAGATCACCATCCTCGACTACAACTAATTACTCTCAACTGTCGATTAGCATCACAAAACAATTCCAACAACGATACATGCAACCATTTCAAAACCATCCTTCAACTCAAAACAACGTCCAAACCATGACCAATGACCCTCACAACCATGACATTTATATAATCAACACTATCTTGCCTCTTGTCCCTGACCAACCTCCTTCACAGGTGGAAGACCCTTCTTCCCCTATTTTTCTATCACAGGACAAAGAACTTTCTTCTCCTGCTAGTTCTCCATTGACCTCTCTCATACTGGAGGATGCTTTGACCATACCTATGACATCAGCCCCACCTTCATCTGAAGACCTTGCCTTGTCTACTCCTTAAACACACATGGAAGGCACGATCATCCTTGCCATCTACCCTCTTGAAGAGCCACCCTCCCCTATTTCTTCTCCACCAAGGGAAGACCCAGTCTCTTCGCCCATCTCGACCAAGTAAAACCCTGTCATGGTTTCCTCTTGCCCTTTGCCTGAGATTGCTACATCTCACTCACCTTCGTCCACATCTAAACCCAAACCCATATCTATCCTCACCTCGCACAACGGTGGCACTCGACCCAAACCAACGAAGACCACTAGACCACATCGAAGGACTCATCCCCCACCTTTGTCATTGCCCTCTATTTTGGGCCCGCATCCGTCTACTTTACTTGGAGTGTTTCCTACTCCTATACTTAACAGAGGCAATTTGCCTCCATTACTCCCTCAACCCATTATGCTTGTATCAACTTCAATCCATCAACCAAAGCCTCTTAAGCCTCCTAAACCAAAGTCATCAACCCCTACTGCAATAAGACATCCAGACCCGTTAGCAGGTTCTTACGCCTTGCTGTTACGGCAATTATTGCAGTCCTCTTGTATCAATCTCCCTCCTCTTAGACCGTATCACTCTCTCGGACCAAAACCACCCTGGTTTGACCACACTCATATTTGTGAGTATCATCGCACGCTTGGGCACGACACTAAGCATTGTCATGCCTTCAAAGTCATCATTCACCAATGTCTGGGGAATGACACCCTTCTTCTCGACCACATTATCAACAAACCTTCAACACCTCCCCTCTCATCAACTCTTGGATCAAGACCCTCTTGGATCGACAACTCTAAATTCTGTCACTATCATCACACTCCGGGACATGACACTAATCATTGTTGTGCTCTCAAAGCTATCACTCGTCAACACCAAAAAAAGGACACCCTTCTCACCAAGGATCCTCTTGACCACCCCTTAGACAAATCATCAACACCGACTCATGCTTCTCGAACCTCGTCGCCTAAATCTGGATCTCCATGCCAGACCATGGTCCCTTTGTTGCCTTTAACCCCCTTATTCACAATCAACACAGTCAATTTAACCACCAAGCCTCAACCAACCTTAACCAATTTGTCAAACATTCTCCCTAGCCACTGGGGGAATTCAGCCTTCATCCAAGCTTCGACCAACCTTTTAACCCCGTCTCAACCACATGTCAATCACTCTTTTAACCTAACCTCAACCAGACTAGCAACTAAACATTCAACTCGACCTCAACCAACCATTCGACCCAACCAAAGACCAACTACCGACCAATCAACCATCAACCAACCATTGACCAAATATCCATTGACCAAATATCAACCAAACATTGACCAATCTTCGACCAAACACTCAACCAGTCTCGATGAATCAGCAACCATATCAGTCAAATTCCTATCTAGCATCAGCCATCAACGTGACCAATCTCGGAGAGCCAAGCGGGGCAAGTTTGCTCCTAATTGACTCGGACCACCTCTTAACGCACAAGCATGGCCTAGGGACTTATCTGACCCTGATCCCTTTTATGCGTTGCATCTACGATCATTCTACTGTTAGTTGAGTACTCGTTTACTTGACACTGACCTTAAGCTCATTCCTTAAGCAATCCTCATCCTCTTAGTCCTTATTCCTTTCAACCCTACTCCCTTTAACAAATCCTCTAAAACCCTTTTATACAGTATGGATACTTTGTCCTAATAAAAGGGAGCCCTTGAATTTTATAAGTCTTGTCCATGACTCAATACCTATCAACAATCAATCAAGATGTCAAAATATCCAAGGTCACTTAAGTCAAAATCAAATCAAAAAGCAGACTGCTCCCTTGAAGGATAGCTATACTATCATTGCTGTAGCTAAATAGACTGTTCCCTCGAAGGATAGCTATTCAAAAGCCCTCTTATTAAGCAAAGATCTAGAACACTCCCTTGCAGGATGGCTATGACTAAATCTGGCAATAAACAACACTATCTTAGAAGCTTCTCACATCGATCAACTTCACAACTGACCATCAAGCACAATGACATCACTATATAGGCTTCCCATATTGATCAGCCTTTAAAAAAAAAAAAAAGAAAAAAAAAAGTCATGGCCTTGGCTTATGTTGTCTCAGGGTCTCCTATAAAAAGGGGCAAAGTTATCTCTGCTCTTAAAAATGGGTTACCCTATCCTCCTTTCCTATCACCTGCTCAAGGGACTTCGAGCTCACTTTAGTGTCAAAGTGATTCGATCACCATTCTAGCACAACTTATGGTCAACGACGCAATGCATGAATGGGGTTCTTGGTTCTAATAACCCCTATCTATACTGTCTTTTTGGTCCTTGTCAATGAAAGTGCAAATATGCCTTTCACTTCTCTTTTTACACTTTAATCACATTTAACCAAACCCTTTTCAACCATAACCATAACTATGACCATAACCTTGACTCTCCTAGACAACCTACCCACCTTCTTAGCTATCCTCCCCCATCAATTTCTGCCTAAAATAACAAAAATTTCAAAAACTAAATTCAAAGCAAAATCAATCAAATAGGGTTCAAAGACCCTCCTACCTCATCCCATCGACGCCGGCGTGGTGGCATGATGGGAGCCACTGGTGGTGGACCTTCCATGGGCCCTTTACTCCCCTCTGCCATCTCTTCTGTCCTAATGGCTTTGGATGCTCTTGCTGACTCAAATGCGTCCTTGCAACGTCCAATCAGCACCTTCTCTCCACCAATGCTCTTTTGCCACCTCACACTACTCCCTGGCTCAGCTCAAGGTCACTATCACTCAACAAATTTAAGAGCTCCTTTTTCTCTTTCAATCAAATAGCAAATGACTTTTGGTGGGCCGCCAATCTAGTTTTGTCAGATTTGGCAGGCCACCGACGTTGGCATCGGCGTGCCCCAGGATGCCGACGTCGGTCGATTTTTGCCAACATCAGTCTATTTTGGACACCGACATCAGTTATGTAGCCGACGTCGGTGGCCTTCCAACCTTTTATCCCTCTTCCAAATGACCAAAATCATGTCCCTAATCAAGTCAAGTCCTTCAGACCATGTCATTTTGGTCCCTTGGGGCACATTTAGATTACTTTTTGCATCCATCCATCGACCACCAGACATTGGAGATTATGCCCATCTCTTAAACCGTGACCACTTCCAAAGCGTTTTGCCTTGGTTGTTTTTGCCTGTATGCTATTCCACGACTAGTTAGTAAATTTGTCCGCAGACTATATTTTTGGACCCTCAAAAGTATAGGATCACACGCCAGTTGATCCGCACTACTTGTGACTTTTTCATGTTTTTGGGAGCACTTCCTAAGCCTGAGATACCTGGAACACGATGACCATTTGGAGCTACAACTACAGTTGAATAACCCAATCAGCAGACGACTAAATGCTGGGGCCTGATTATTTCAATTTTGGCACTCCTCGACCCTTGACCTACGACAATTGACCCAACCATCTCATACAGTGGCATGCGCGCAATCATGACTTTTACAGCATTTTCACTCACTCTTCATCCTTCTCATTCACCTTTTATCAAATCAGCACCCGATTCCAGGTTCCCTTCCCTCAACTCCCGCTTTGAGGGGGAATACCTCGTCCATACTTTGGGGCAATCTACATCATCCCTTACATGGGGCAACTAACTCCTATTTTTGTTTTGCAATTCATCCAGAACAACCAACAAGACAAAAAGGGGCAAATGTAGACACCGAAAAAGTGTCTAACCCTTGGTCCTTTCTCCCTCCTAGTCCTCCTTGGTCCCTAACCCACCTAAGTCTTATTAGTTGAAAATAAACATCTATTTTTAATTAAATAAGACCCCTCTTACCCCTCCCTCCTTTGACACCTCACCTGGACACCTCACCTTAGACTAATTCTCCTCCTATGACTCACACAAGATCTCTCCCTAATTCTTCCAACCTCCTAACAAACTCTCATGCGTCTTTAGCTTCCCTTCAACCATTTCTCTAACCAACTATGCACTTTGCAGACGCAGAACAGGCTTGCTGGCCCTTTTTCACGTTCTGACCCCGCCGACATCGGTCACCTATCGGCCGATGCTGGTGGAGTCGCCAACGTCGGTTATACTTAACCGACTTGTCTTTCTCCTTCGGGGTTAATCACGAATCTCTATCTCCTCCGGGATCTACCTAATCACAACTCTAAGCAAAATTTCTCAATCACGACTACGAATGACAACTACACATCAACTTTTCAATCATGGAGCTACTCAGGGATCTAGAACCAACTTCTCTGCATCTCTCTCTCTCTCTCGCATCACCCGACTCTGCAACAGGTCTTCACATCTAGCATCATCGACAACAGGGACACCAGATCAACACCACTCCTCACCACAGGGACAAGTATGTATTTTATTTGTTTCATTGTGTTTTCTAGTCTACTTTTAAACTAGATTTAGCACACCCTCAGCCATAACTATCACCCAAACCTGGATTCCTATCTCCCTAATTGGCCTCCTTTACCCTTCTACTCATTTGACTCCTTTGCATCCCAGCACAGACCCTCTAATTGCCTAAGACCATCCTAAGACCAGACTCAGACTCATCCACAGACCTCTCAAACAAACCTGGACCAAGCCCAGACCATCCACAGACCAGACCCTAACCTGACCCGTTTGGAGGCCATTTCCCTGACCGACGCTGGTCATTACCCCCACCGACGTCAGCAGACTAACCGACGTCGGTAGACCTAGACCATCGACGCCGGGAGAACCACCGACGTCGACGACTATGACTAAGCTGACAGCATCTTCCAGGTAAGCTTTTGTTTCCTTTTCTCTTTCAGTTTGTTATCATTTCAGTCATTTTAGCATTCTGTCTTTTATGAGTCATTACCTTTTTATCAAATAGTGGGTTGACCTCCCTTAAGGAAGTTCTCATACTTCTGGGAACAAGCTTTTGCTTGGCAACCCACCATCTATCTATCTAACGCCTTTTTGTCCAAGTCTTCTTTCTTTGCAGGTGTCATTCCTTCACAGCCAAAGAGGAGTGCTCACAGTGTCTGGATTATGGTGCATAGACTTTATCCAGGTACTTCACAAGCCTTGACCATTTCTTTAAGTTTCTTCTCTCCTTAAATCTGAAAGCAACAATTTTGAATAGAAACAGAAAGACTTTGGGGTCATTTTCAAGGTCACCCAAACTTTGATGATTTTTTTGGGAGTGTTTTAGATGAATTTATTTCTAAGCCTTGGATTAGGCTACTTGTAATAGGAATGACACTTTTGATTCCAAGGGTTCCCTAAAGGGGAGAAATGAAAGAGCATACATGTAACGTCCCTATTTTTGTGAAATAAAAAAATTAATCTAAACAACCAAGTAAATATAAAAAGATTTGAAAAGGTGAGTTAATATTTAAGCCCAAATAGAAAATGAGGTGGTGTTCATATTACCCCTTTGTCTTAGTTGAAAATTTTGAAAACATTCACCATAAACATCTAAAATTTGTTTTTTGTTAAACACCAAAACCAGGTTCCTAATTGATTTTTAAGCATGCAAAATGTGATCTAAACATGTTTTTAACAAATTCCAATATTGGTCCTACAACAAAAATGTTAGCATGTCCTTTAGCCTTGAATCTCTTTTACGTTTGAAAAAATGAACTTTAAAAAAAGAGCTCTCAGGTCTGTGTTTTAAGAAAGACACATGGACCGACATCGATTATATAACTAATGATGGTTAAATTTTATAATCAATGATAGTTATCTAACCGACATTAGTTATACCAATGTGACTGATGACAAGTATCCAACTGATGTTGGTTTTACTAATTGAAGTCAATTAAGCTATCCAACAGATGTCAGTCTTACTAGCTGACATTGGTTATTGTGTAAACTTGTGGTAAATAAAAATGGAAAAATAAAGTTAGAAAATCAATTTACAAGAGGTTTAATGGTCTAAATAAATAATTTAATGCTTTAAAATGATCTTCTTTATGTGTGGAATGCATCTAGTCCTATTGGGTGTGTCATATGTGATCTAAGAATTTTACTCAAGAGAGGATGGTTAGTATGGTGTTAGTTTCAAAATGAAAACGAAATGAAATAAACACACTAACTAGCATAACATATCTAGGCCTAGACACTAGGGAGAGATAAATTAAAAAACATGCATAAAACACAAAACTAGAATATAAAATAAATCCTCTTTTACCTTCCTTAGATACTCCAAAATGCTTGTTATAGTTGCTTGTTCGATTTACGGTCATGAAGTCCTCATCAATGGAAGCTTGGCTACCTCTATCTCCCCTTGGCACCTTTGGATTGTGGCTTGGCTTGGATTTGAATCAAATTGGCATGGTAACACTAATTTATTGAAGCTTTGAAATCAATTATACATTATAACTTTGCATAATCATGTCTTAGAAATGATGTTCATGGTCTCTTTATTTATAGATTTTTTAGAATGTCTAGAATCAACCTAAACCATCCATCCTAAGATTGAGATGTGTGGTTGAATATTAATTAAATTTTTTGAATTAATTTTATAATTATCCTCACCATGACATTGGAATAAGGGGAAATTAAGAGTCATGGAGGGCATCATGGAAGGCATTGATGAGGCATAGAGGGCATGAATCTTGATATTTGTGGCATTTATGGCCTAGAGATGTCTTCCCAAGAAATGAGGTCACCTAGTGATGTAGATATTCAATATTCATTTTCAAAAACAAGTAATCAAAAGGTTTCCATAGAATTCATGATTATGCCTTGATTTGGTTTAATTAGCTCTTATGCATGTTTAAGCACTTTGTGCACAAATTACATAAATTGATTAGAATGCCTTGTTATTGGTCCAAAATTTGATTGGATTAAAATTAGAGGGTAATGTTAGATGCATTGGATCTATATTAAAATTTAGGATATTACCAACATTAAATAATAAAGGCATGTGTCTTGTTTAATAGATTTAATAGGAAAGAGCAATCCAAAGCACCCAGATGAAAAATTGAGACTATGACTCGAAATGATCTGATCATAGTTAGTTAGCACATAAATTACATTAACCCATTTAATGATACTTTGGCCAAAATTATCACTTGAATATGTCAATTTCACATTTTTAATGTATTTTAGTATTTTAAGGCCAAATTGTGCATTTTGGGTGGAAATTGGTTAAAATCCTAGTTAGAGGTCATCGATGGCTAGTTTTAGGTGTCTATAGTTTTCCCCTATTTGGGAAGGCATTACAAGATATAAGTTGTTGATGATTTAAAATTGTGCTCATTCTAACACAAATAATGGAAAGTTTCAAGATGTGAGACTTGCGACTTGAAACAACCTCCAAATTTTTGAGACGCTGGTTCTTCTTTATATCAAGTGTATACTGGGAAAAGGGACAGGAATTTTAACAAAAACACAAATGCAAGAAAGAAAATCTAACTATGGAGATGCACCTAAATGTAATTAGACATTAATCTTGAGCACAATGAGACTATATGTAATATTCATTTACATTTAAGAGCAAACAAGTGCATGATCAATGTAAAAGATGGAAATAATAGAAACAGAGGCTCATAGCATAGACTACTTTTGCAGTGATATAGAAAATGTCAATAAAGGCATAGGGTTTAATCTTATTATTTGAATTTTCCAATCATATAAGAGGCATAGAAACACACATAATTATATAAACTTTTCAACTCAAGAAAATGAGACAAAAGCAAATGACATTCCTAATCATAGCTCTAGAAAGTCTAAACTCTTGATGACACAGCCTAGACTACTTTTCCAATGACACAAAAAATATCAAAAAAGGCATAGGATTCAATCTTCTCATTAATTCTCCAGTCACATAAGATGCACAAAAACATGCACAATTACATAAACCTTCCAACTTAGGAAGGTAGAACAAAAGCAAATGATATTCCTAGTCACCGCTCTAGAAAGTCTTAACTCTTAACAATAATTCTCTCCTAAAATTCTCTCTGGTATCCTCACCTTCTTTTGGTGATCTCTGCACCCTTATTTATAGCCTTGAATTCACTCCAGATTATCTATTTGTTCCCAATCTAATGGCTCAATATAAATCTAACCGAATTGGAAGTGTCTAATAGAAGATATTTTATAGATTTTGAAACGCTTTATCTTCTGGCAGTTCATTGGTTGAAATAGATTGCAGGATGTGCCCTTCTCTTAACGCTAGATAACACTTAGCCAATTCCTTTAAAACCTTCTTATTACTTTAGGAGACAATGAAGGATGACACTTGGTGGTTTTTTCAGCACTTATCAAAGACACGTGGCATTTTTTGTGTAACTTATACTCCTTTTGTGTCTTTACTTATGAGCATTATGCCTTTGACACCTGTCACAATCTGCTTCCTCAAAACCTTAACAATTTAATATAAATAAGACCCACAACATTTCTTACTTGAGTAACTTTAAAAAGGGCATAGGGATAGGTGGCATTCTCCACTGCTTCATTAAAAGACACATAGCAATATCCACTTTACTTATCTGGGGTTACGTGGTAATATCTACTACTTTTAGCTATCCTTTTAGAAACCTAAAAAAGGTGACACATGGAAGTATCCACTTTACTCTATTTATACCATATAAACAATTGGGTCTCATTTCATATTTACATGAATAGCAACACCTGGCAGCTTCTGCTTGCTTCAAAAACAACACTTAAGACCCACCACAATCTTTATTATATCAATGAAGCAAAATGAAGATAATTCAAATCTCAACACGTGGTGGCTTTTTCTCTCTTCTACTAAGATACGTGGCATCTTCTATCACTTTTAGAAAAGCAAAATTGAGACCTTTTGTGATTACCACTTGGTGCTTTATGCCTGATCTTGATACTTAGCTTTTAAAACCTTCTACTAAAAAGAGATTTGGAATGTGGATGCTGATATGAAACATAGATGCTGACACTTGTCACACTCCACTAAGTCACTATGAGGTACATGGCAATCTCTACTACTTTATTGAAATTACAAAAAGTGCTTCAGATGATGACACTTGGTAGCTTCTACTTGAATTCGACACTTAGACAAAAATGAATCAAAAGGAAAATTAGCACCTATGCTCTATTTCAAAAGTTTACCATCTTAGAGCAAAGTATGTGGGAATAAAATTTTGTAGTGCACAACTGAAAATCAAAATTAAATGTAGAGTAATTTTTTGCTATACAGTTATTGGAAACCCCAAGGACTTTTGAGCCTGCTCAGAAAAAAACCACAATTTCTTGCATACAAAAATGTGGCAACAATCACAAATTCAGTAAGGCCATCTGATAAATAGACCATTCAGCATCAAATAGCCCCTACTTATTTTACAACTCCTAGAAAGCTAAATCAAGGTTAATTATGTCCTTGTGTGAAAACTTTACAAAATATGAATTTCAACCTTCAATTGGAATTCAAGATGGATCAAAACAACTTCCACTTCTAGCACTGACGAATCAGACACATCTGGGGAATTATGGAGATTTGAGAGAGACTTAATGTGTTGAGCGTCTTGAAAATTTTGAAAAGATTCTAAGTTGTAGCCACGTGCTCAAAGAACATTTAAATAAAAGAGAAAGTGGGAAAGAAAAATGGGAAAATAGAGCAACAAAATTGAAAGCAAACTACTATATACAACTAACTAGGTATATTTGCCTCCCTCCCAAATCAAAAGGAAAAATTCTAAAGTTTCCTTCATGGCAGGAAGACTTATGGTGCCAGACAAATGGCTGAATGGGATTGAGCTCTGGTGACTTGCTCATCCTACTTGCCACCTTGATTGGCCTGCATCTAAGTGAATCAGAGTCAAACATGCTTCCACTATATACATACTCTTCTTGTTCTTGAAATCTTGTCAAATGTTCCTTCTTCATTCTAGTGTGTCTCATCAAGAAATTGATGGATGTTGGCTCATCTCCATAAGCCCTTGGATATAACTTATTGATTGGCTTATCTCCTTCTACCTCATTCTCAAGTTGCATTACATGATTATCCTCTTTGATAACTTCAACATCTTGAAAGGATAAGTCTGAAAGCTTGCATCCCCTCTGCATACTTATTTAAGTCTCAACGTTGTCTTCTCCACATCTGGCCAACTCATGGCCTCCTTGAAGAATAGTGTAACCTGCCCCAATGACTTGATCAAGGAAGTGTCCATGCTCCTCCATATCTTCTTGCAAAGTGAGAAGAAAGTCAAAAATTATCTCTTCCTCATCAGAGATTAAGGCAAAAGCTTGTGACTTGTCCTCTTGTTCATCAAAGAATTTACCTATGGTGATTTCCTCCTCATCTGCAGTCATGAAATCTTCTTAACTAGACATGAACTAAGTATACTCCTCTTTACTTGCTTCCTCTAAACAATATTCCTCTTTGAAAAGGGATAAAGAAGAAGACTGATGGTTATACATATGTGAAAGAAGAGATAATTCTTGAGCTATAATCGAATGATTCTCTTCTTTCCATTTGTACATCACTTCATCTATATCAAATGTAGCTTGATAGCTCTCTTGGAGGGATGTAGATGGGGTGTGTTCAAATGTAGGATCTTTTGCTTGATCATCATCATGAGTGAGAGTAACCTCAACCTCTTCAAGTATTTGAGCAAAACCTTTCTCCTCCTTTCTACCCCATGATTCCATTATTTGTTTCCAACTCATGACCTTGTGACCATAACTTTTTCCTTGGGAAGAGGTAGCAATTTTATCTTCTTCAAGATCCCTAGCTGGTTCATGATTTTACCTCTTCCAACTCAGAATTTGGACATCATGTTGAGAGATATGAATATTGGTAGAAGAGGTATTTTTTGGCATAGGATCCTCTCTAAGGTCTGAAAGCTCTATCACTCTTTCTCTAAGCAATCTCATCTTTTCCTCTAATTCCTCATTTTGCTTAGCTAGATTTTCTTGAAATAGTCTTTCTTGGAGCTCATAGGAATCATCATAGAAGTGGGGAGTGCATGAAGGCTGCAATGAAAAACAAGAAGCTTCTTAAGGAAGGGTGGGAGGGACTTGAGGGGGAAGTGAGGGTTTGGATTCCACTTCCCTTGCTGCCAACATAGACTCGACATTATTGGGGAAAGGACCTTGATAGGTTCAACTTGGCTCAAGAGTAGGGGATACGTATATCTGATATGAAACTTGTTGCAGTGGATATGCAGGTTGATAGACTTGGTAAGGTTGTCTCTCATGAATACTTATCTTCTCTTCTAAAAATGCAATCAAGCCACACACATCCAACATCTCATTTGTAAGCCTTTGCCAATTAGCTCTTTCAATGGGAACCCATTCGCTCTTAACCAGATCTAGTGCATTTCTCACTTGATGGATGACATGATCAGGGATTGCTTGGCCACATCCCCTTCTAGCATCAAGCTCTACTACATTATTTTTATATCTCAACAGTACTTGTTTGAAGGTGGAAATGGGTCGATTGGCAAAGAGATAAGGTTGATCAAAAATATATGAAGGAGCATAAGACCCATAATTCTGAGTAACAAAATTGTACATATTGAACAGTGATTTCTTGATGATACTAGGACTACTTAACTCGCTGATTCAACTTAGAGTCGTCGTTGGTGTTGATAAAATGAAAACCTCTAAAGGCTAGTTGGCTGAATAACACACCAAAAATTATTCAACTCTTTGAAAGATTCGTCCCACCAGGCATGCCAAAAATTGTTGATGATTTAAAATTGCACTTGTTCTAACACCAATAATGTGAAGTTTCAATATGTGGGACTTGTGACTTGAAACAACCTCTAGATTTTTGAGAAGCCAGTTCTTCTTTATATCAAGTGTATACTAGGAAAAGGGATAGGAATTTTAATAGAAACACAAATTCAAGAAATAAAATCTAACTATGGCAATGTCCCTAAATGTAATTCAACCTTAATCCTAAGCACAATAAGACTATATGTAGGATTCATTTAAATTTAAGAGCAAACAAGTGAATGATCAATGTAAAAGATGGAAATAATAAAAATAGAGGCTCACAACATAGACTACTTTTGCAGTGATATAGAAAATCTCAACAAAGGCACAGGGTTCAATCTTCTTATTTTAGTTTTCCAGTCACATAAGAGGCAAAAAAACATGCATAGTTATATAAAACATTCAACTCAAGAAAATGAGACAAAGGCAAATGGCATTCCTAATCATAGCTCTAGAAAGTCTAAACTCTCGACAACATAGCCTAGACTACTTTTGCAATGACACAAAAAATATAAACAAACGCATAGGATTCAATCTTCTCATTAATTCTCTAGTCACACAAGAGGCATATAAACATGCATAGTTACATAAACCTTCCAACTTAAGAAGATAGAACAAAAGCAAATGATATTCCTAGTCATAGCTCTAGAAAGTCTAAACTCTTAACAATAATTCTCTCCTAAAATTCTCTTTGGTATCCTCCCCCTCTTTTGGTTATCTCTACACCCTTATTTATAGCCTTGGATTCACATTGGATTTTTTGCTTGTTCCCAATCTAATGGCCCAACTGAAATCTAACCAAACTGGAACTGTCTAACAAAATATTTTTTATAGATTCTAAAATGCTTTGTCTTCTAGCAGTTCATTGGTTGAAATAGATTGTAGGACACTCCCTTCTCTTAATGATAGATAACACTTAGCCAATTCCTTAAAAACCTTCATATTACTTTAGGAGACACCTGAGGATGACACTTGGTAGTTTCTACAGCACTTATCAAAGACACGCGGCATTTTATGCATAACTTATACTCTGTTTGTGTCTTTGCTTATGAGCATTCTACCTTTGACACCTATCACAATCCACTTCCTTGAAACCTTAACAATTTAACAAAAATAAGACCCACAACATTTCTTACCTAAGTAACTTTAAAAGGGGCATAGGCACAGGTGGAAATCTTCACTGCTTCATTAAAGGACCCATGACAATCTCCACTTTGCTTATTTGGGGTTACGTGGTGGTCTCCACTACTTTTAGCTATCCTTTTAGAAACTTGTGGAAGTTGACACATGGCAGTCTCTTCTTTACCCTATTTATACCATAGAAATAATTGGGTCTCATTTCATATTGACATGGATAGTTACACCTAGTGGCTTCTGCTTGCTTCAGAAACAACACTTAAGACCCACCATAGTCTTTGTTATATCAATGAGCAAAATGAAGATAATTCAGATCTCAACACATGGTGGCTTCCGCTCTCTTCTGCTAGGATACATGACATCTTCCATCACTTTTAGAAAATCAAAATTGAGACCTTCTACGATTGCCACTTGGTGCTTTCTGCCTGATCCTAATACTTAGCTTTTGAAAACTTCTACTAAAAAGAGATTTGGAACATGGATGCCGATATGAAACATGGATGCCGACACTTGTCACACTCTATTGAGTTGCTATGAGGTACATGGCAATCTCTGTTGCTTTACTAAAATTATGAAAAGTGCTTCAAATGACAACACTTGGTAGCTTCTGCTTGACTTCAACACTTAGACAAAAATGAATCAAAAGGAAAATTAACACCTATGCTCTATTTCAAAACTTTGCCATCTCAGACCAAAGTATGTGGGAACAAAATTTTGTAGTGTGCAACTAAAAATTAGATTGAAACGTAGAGTAATTTTTTTCTCTACATAAGTGAAGTAACGTCTTCTCAAAGAATGAAAATGTCATGTATGCCTACAAATACAATGATGATAAACTAACTATATGATGCTCCCTCGAGGGAATGGTTGGCACAAGTAGGTTGGCAAACAGTCCCTCAAAAAGAAAGAAGTGAAATGATGGGACCAAAGAAAGGAAAGGTATGGGGTGAAAAAATAATGATACTAAAAAATTAGTCAAAATGATTGAGAATGCAAGTCGGATGGTCTACAATAGTTTGAACAAATGTAGTTGTAAGCATTATACCCCGATAGTGGCAACATGATATTCTAAGACAATGATTTGGCTAAAGCCAGTGATAATCATTAAGAAGATGGATCTACCCTAGTTAAGACATACAAAAAAGATAATAAAATTCCCTCGTATGGGCATAAAAATAGAAGTGGAGATAACATAATGATTTTCTCAAAGGTGGTTATAATCATTGAGAAATGTAGGTGGGACAATATGCAATGATTTGCCCATAGGTGGTTATAATCATTATTCCTTGATTATGACAAACATAATAAACTTGGCTGAGGATAATGATAAATTAATACATAGGGTAATGATGAATTAGAAGAACCTACTAGTAGGGAAAAGCTTATTTGAACTAATAAAGGTTGAAATTCTTTCATAGTTAATTATTGTCTGTGGGATATGATTGGGATTGAATTGAGATGTCAGTGTCAAAGAGATACCACCCTTTTTGAATAGACTTCTTAAAGATGAAGTTTTTCTTAGCACGTGTAAATAGTCATCATGGTATAAAATCATGAGGACTTGGCCAAAATATGCCTGAGGACTGACTCTCATAATCCAATACTCAATAGAAAACAAAGCACCAATGATAAAAACCATGATGACAATGTTAACATATGAATATGGATGGATTCAAGTATAAGTGTGGGCAAGGAATCAGCTAATGAACACATATAAATATAATCAAGGAAAAAATATTGAAAGCCAAAAAATAGGTAGACAAACAAACAAAATAAGTACAAATAAATAAACAAATAATGCAATAGAAACCCTATGAGCATTTCCCCTAGAAAATAGGTGATAACTTAACAAATGAACAAAATAGTAGAATAGAAGAAAAAGAAGGGGGTGGTTGAGTTATCTCCATATGCACTAGGCAAATGGATGTTGCCTACATAGTTCCATGAATGTAATATCCAATAAAAAACTTTAGGCCAAATGTAGTTCTCCCAAGGAATGGGAAGAATGTGATAACTGAGGAAAATAAAAAGAATAGATGCAATAGAATAATATGAATGGTCTTGAAAAATGGAAATTGCATGAGAGAGAAGGCCAAAACAGATGGGGAAACTAAATGACAAGTATTTTACTTGTAACTTGGTAAGGTTTCCCATAATCCTTAAGGCAAAAAAATGGTCAATGTTTTTGATCTTTTCTAACAATTTTTTAAATGTTTTTGGAATTGTTTTGAAGTGTCTCAACTCAATCAAGAATGATGAGAGACTAAATGGATCAAACTCATAAAATAATGAGTGTGTCTTAGGTTGTCTATAAAATGGTGAGAACATGGCTTAGGTTACTCACAAAATAGTAAGAGCATGACTGAGGTTGCTTTTAAAATGGTGAGAGTGTGACTTAAATTTATCACAAAATGGTGAGAACATGGCTTAGGTTGCACAAAAAATAGTGAGAGTGTATGGAAAGGGCGATTGAGCTGACCTAAATAAGTATCGAGTGCTAACTACATACTCCCAGAGTAGAACCTCAAGTCACTGTAGTTCCACCCTACAATGCAGAAATTTGACTAGTGTAGTAGTCAATTAAAATAAGCACAATTGGTAAAAAGGGATAGTATGACATAGGAAGTGGTAAGTTGGTAGATCAAGGATTAATGTTTCCACTAGTTTTCCCATAGGTGCTATAACTAGGACACAATGACATAGATCAATGATACTAATTTTCCTAAAGGTGGTTATAATTAGTATCAAGATTGATGTTAAGAAAGGAATAACAATGAAGGATGCAACTACCAAAACTTTTGTCACACCATCCCAAAATATGATCTCTATATGAAGTAATTGAACTAAATGATGAAACTAATCAGATATCTTGATGCTAAAAATATGTAACAAATGGAAAAAACCAAGGTCAAATCGTCTAGGGTTTAGAATGCATTGGGTTGATAGAAAAAAGTGAAAAGTGGATATGAAAAAGAGGATAGATAAGGATGTTATTTTTACAAAGAATAGTAATAAAATTGCATAACTAAAATAGTCCTTATAGATAATACACCTTAGCATTCAATCATAGTATCACTTGAGATGGATAATATTCATTAGGTTAAGAAGTTCATCCCCATCTAGAATGGCAAGCTTGTATGCTCTTGTCCATAATCTATAGTAATGATGAAAGGCCCTATTCAGATTGTTTTGAATTTCCCTTTATGCTTCTTCTCAACCATGGTATTCTTTTGGTTTTATTTAAGAACAAGATCACCAAGTTCAAATGTTCTATACTTAACATGCCAATTATATTGGTCTTTGAATCAGTTTTGATATGCTTGAAGATTGTTAAACATGGCTATGCATTTTTCATCAAGTAGGTCTATCTCTTACGCGTGAAGTACTCAATAGTCATGATCATCTAGGACATGCTTGAAAGAGAGTATGAAGAGTACCTTATTAGGAAGGATGGATTTAGTACCATAAACAAGTGAGTATGGAGTGGATTCTATGGGAGTATAATGATTGGTTTGGTATGTCTAAAGCATAAGGAATATCTACAAGTGCCAATCATGACTAGCATCATTGACAATCTTCTTGAGAATATTGATAATGTTTTTGTTAGATGCCTCAACTTGGCCATTACCTTGAGGGTACTATGCTATAGAAAAGTGTTGTGTGATGTTATATTCAGTACATAGTTGGTCTACATCCTTATTCTTGAATGATCCTTCATTATCAAATATAATGTCAAAGGGGATACCGTAATGACAAATGAGATGATTGAAAATGAATTTAGAAATTTGATTTCTAGTCATGTAAGTGAGGGGTATAGCTTCAACCCATTTAGTGAAATATTCAATAGTGGTAATGATATTTTTATGGTCATTAGATGAAGTGGGGTTGATCTTCCCAATGAGGTCAAGTCCCCATGTAGAAAATGGTCATGGTGTCAACATCAATTTCATAGTTTTTGTTGAGGAAAAGATTAGATTAGCATACCATTGACATTTGTCACACTTGTTTACATATGTATCAGCATCTGTATCCATTATGGGCCAATAATAACTAATATGTAAGAGATTTTTAGACAAGACTTCCCTAATATAATCAGTGCCACATACTCCATGAACTTCTCTTAATGTTAATGTAGACTCTACCGAAGTTAAACAATGAAGAAGAGTTCTATCAAAAATATGATGGTAAAGGGTTGATCCAAGTAGAGTATAATGAGTGTAATGATGAATGAAGGATTTGGTTTGTTTTTGAGATAGGTTAGGTGGCAAAACTTAGTCATGAAGGTAGTTGTAAAGGTCTTAGTACCAAATAGAATTAGGACCAACAATATCACAAATCATGGCAACAGTTAAAGGTTCATGAGCTAGTGCTAATAAATTCTCAATGAGGAATTGATACTCTCTATATTTATCTATTTGCCAAATCAGAGATCCAATTATAGACATGACATATACATTTTATTACTATCCCTTGGTATATGCTCAAACTAAATGTTGACAATTTGTTACTTAAGAGTGTCGACCATGGCTTTATATGGAACTAGCTTGTCATCTTTAGTCTAAAAATGATCTGTGACCTAATTGGTGATTAACTAAGAATCACCATAAACATGGAGATGATATATGTTCCAATGCACTACTTATAAAATTCTGGCAACAAGTGTTTCATACTCATTCATTTTGTTTGTATAAGGAAAGCTAATTTTGAATAATTTAATGATTAGATCCCCCTATGGTGCAATAAAAAATAGGCCTATCCCTGATCCATGTGTAGTAAATGAACCATAAAAATATAGTTTATAGGATTACTCCTCAAGGGGTGTGTCAATGATGGATTCATAAAAAAATTAAAACATCAGTGGCTATGTGTCTGTGATAGGTGCTTCAACAAGCTGATCTATAAGAACTTGTCCCTTGATTACCTTCTAAATGACATACTCTTTGTCAAACTCACTAAGAAACATGATCCATTTAGCCATTATACCTTTCAAATCTATTTTCTATAGTAGATACTTGATCGGATCTAATTTTTAAATGACCATGGTCTTATTGTTCAATATGTAATGGAATAGTTTCTAAGCTATGAAGACCATGGTTAGACAAGATTTTTCAATAGGTGCATAGTTATGTTCATATTTTACCAAGGTACAACTTAGGTAGTATACAGCATGATCTTTTCCATTGTCATCATGTTGAGCCAAGATTTCCCCTAGAGCATGGTCAGTAGCTGATAGGTATAACAAGAATGTCTTTCTTTGCATAAGAGGTAATAAAATAGGTAGATTAACAAGATAGTCTTTAAGTTGTTGAAAATATATTTGGTAGTGATCATCCTAGTGAAATGCAACTCCCTTATTTAAAAGGTGTGTAAATGGATGGTACTTATCTACTAACTGAGAAATGAAGCATCAGATTGACTAGATCTTACCTTACAAACTATGAAGTTACTTTAAATTGGTTAGTGGAAGCATCTTGGTTATAACATGGATTTTAGCCATATTGACTTCAATACCTCTATGAGACATGATGAATCCAAGTAATTTTCCTAAAGTTACACCAAACACACATTTATTTGGATTAAGTCTAGCTTTGTACTCCCATAATATTTTAGATATCTTACATAATACTATTGGATGGTCATCCCTAGTTTTGGATTTTCCTAAGATGTCATCGATATAGTATTCAACAATATCATGCATCATATAATGGAATATGATAGTCATGGCCATTTGATATGTATTTCTAGAATTCTTAAGGCTAAATGGAATTATTTGATAACAAAATGTTCCCCATAGAGTGGTGAATGTTGTTTTGTGTTGGTCTTTTTGTGTTATTTTGATGTGGTTGTATCCTGAAAAACCATCCATGAGTGAAAGCATTTCAAACATACCATGCATTTTATGATCATGTCAATATTAGGCAAGGGAGAATCATATTTAGGATAAACTTTGTTGATGTCTCAAAAATTATTACAAATTTTGATCCCTTCAAGCTTTTTACTAACAAGTACCATATTAGAGATCCATTCTAAGTAGTCAATGGATCAAATACATCCTACTTCTAAGAGTTTTTCCAACTCTTTCTTTACCAATCCAACAATGCAAGGATGCATCTTACATAACTTTTGTTTTACCAGTTTGGTGTCAGGATTAACCACAAGATGGTGCAAAACCAAGGTGGGGTCTAAACCTTGTATGTCATAATAGGCCCATGCAAAGATATCTACAAATTATCTCAATAGAGCTATAAAGATGTCATGTTCATCTTAAATGAGGGAATCACCTAATTTTATCCATTTTAGGTCTAATGGAGTCTCGATATTTACCTCGATTATATCTTTGACTATAAGGGTTGAACCATCTTTCAGGATAGTAGGTAATGACTTGAACTATTTCATTATGTTAGGGTCCTCCATTATGAATTTAACTTCAAATTCTCGTAGGCACGATGAATCTGAGTCCCCTAATGGTAGATCTAGCCATAAGACAAAAATAATTGGAAATTATTGAAGAATTTGATCAAATACTTATTATTGCTCAAAGTTGAACTATAATCCACATGCAAGTTTATCATTGGTGGTTTCCTAGTCTAAATTTGAATAAAAATGAGCACCCCCATCTAATGGCACCTATAATAGGTTTTTACTGCTAGACTGGCCTTTATCTTTACTTTTTCCTTAGTCAAAAAGTGCCTCAAAGAGGTTTTCACTTTGGGACCTTAATATCTTAATTATTTTTTTTGTCTAAAGGTGTTCACTCACTCTCCAAAATAGGATTTAGGATCTAATGTGATTGAGAATATTGATTTGTGATCTCCCAATCAAACATTATCTCTAAGGCCTAAAAAGTCATATAATTCCTCATCATTCTATAACTCATCTTTCAATATATTGGACTCTTGTTCATCATAACATATTAGTTGGGGATAATATAATGGTAATGGGTTATGATGAATAACTGAGGTAAGGGTACAAATGGCATTATTATCAAACAAATTGGTTTCATCTAGGTCATCAAAGGTTAGGCTATGGTCAAACTTTTCTTTCTTGTCAGCATCATCATCACTAGTTGCTAGTGATGGAGTTTGAATAAGATATGTGGGGTCACCCCCAGGTGGTTTAAATACAAATTCATGAGGTATTTAATACTTAGTCATGAAAATTATCTCGATAGTTCCTTTTTGATTCAGTCTGAGCTTCTTCCTTCATAATTGTGATGCTTCATGATCCTATTGGGAATAGGATACTTTGCATTTTTATATTAACTTGGTTGTCATTGTATAACCATGATTCATCCCCTTAAAGAGGGTAAAGTTTTAGGCTAAATGCTAGTAAAAATGTGATAGGTATCTTATCTTTGTTCTTTTATTACCAATGCATATGTGGGGTGACTTTAGGTCACCCCAAGGTTTTCAAATTCTGAGGAAGATTAGAAATATGAAATGTATCATGGTTCGCATACTCTCCAAATCCAATATCTAAAATGGTGAAATGATTAGAAGCTTTAGAAGGTTCCATATGGGAAAAGGAATCCAAGGTATTAAGATCTATGCAATTATCTAGTAAAGGATCAATAAGTATAGCCTTTCCTTTATCCTATTTAGAACTTAGATTCATGTCATTGTAATAATTATAGCTTCAAAATTCAGCCTCAAGATGCTTACAGTGTTCATATGGGTGTAAATCTCTTATAATATTCACTTCAATCCCTAAGTGGGAAAACTTGATATATAGGTGCAATGTTGATGAGATTGCATGAATCTCATGTAAACAAGGCATGCCTAGAAGCATACAGTATGATAAATCAAGATCAAGTACATGATAAAGTGTATCATTAGTCAAAGGCCCAATGTAACTTACAAACTAATGGTGCCTTATGATTCTGTTTCTAATTATCATAGGCTTTGATGGTTATTATTTCTAGCTAGAGATCTTCCATTGTGTACCCAAGAAGCTTGATGAGATTTAGAGACACTATGTTGAGGTTAGATCCATTGTCTATAAAGACACATTTCACTTTATGCCATCTTATATAAAATTCTATGTATAATGGATTATTAAGGAGTGGGCCAAGAGAAGATGGATCACTTTTGTTGAATGTGACTTTTTAGGCTAGAGCTAGGTGTCCAACCAAAGCTTGAAATTTATTAGGGGATATGTCATTAGCAATAGTGGATTGGGTCAAAAACACATTCAAGATGTTCTTATGAATTTTTTACATTCATAGCAAATATAAAATAGAAATTTGTGCTAGTATCTTCTATAATTATTCCACAATATCAAATTTATTGTCTTGGTCAACAGTGAATGGTTGATTATGAGGATAAATAGTTCGTTCAATGATAGACAAAGTGGAATATGGTTCTGGGCTTGGGATATTAATCTTTGGCCTTTGATTTGTGATTATATAATCAATATTAAATATTAGACCATTATTTTTAACCAATATTGGGAATTGTGTGGGACTAGACATGATAAGTCTTGGTTATTAGTGCACTCACATGTGGTCACATGGCAAGGATGAGTTGTTGATATAAGGTCCAAAAGGGGAAGTCCTAGTTTGTTGGTTTTCTTATATTCATTCCTAGGTCAAAAAAGGATTATCTACGTAATTTGGCTGAATGTTATTATTTAGAAATGGTCTATGTTGATTAGTGTTTGGTTTAGGATTATAGAGATGGTATTAATGCTACCTCTTACAATATGACCTACAACCTTGTTGTATTCATGTAAAACTACATCATAGGTTTGTTGGTTATTTTTGTTTGGACTTTGGTTTTGTCCATTGTTTTGTCATTGTGGGTTCTGCTACTGATTTTGTTGATTCTACTAGTTTGGTCTTTGATTTTGATACTATTGATTTTGATGTTGCACTAGTCATTATTTTTGTTGCTAGTTATTTTGATACTACTAATTGTTATGTTGGGGAAAGGAGTTTTGATAAATCCTAAGAGTTTGATTGAAATTGAAAGCATCATTATCTAATGTTATCTCCCCATTCTCCAACATATTCTCAATTAAATGCTTGATTTGGACACATCTTCATAGATTATGCCCATTGACCTGATGATAATCACAGAATTCATTTTCATGGTACCACTCAAGATAAGGATGCCTTATGGATAATGCTTTGGTATAGGCCAACTAATCAGATTAGCAGTAGATGGCTTCTAAAATATAGACTCAATAGGTTCTCCTAGGTCACTAAAGACATGATTTAGAGGCATGATTCTCCTAGGAATATGGGTTTAGAATGGTAACAATTGATATATTTATTGTGTAGGTCTTGGTTATTATGCTTGTGGTATTGGTTGGAGAGTTTTCTAAGTAGGAGTAAGCTAAAAAGGTGGTACAAATGACATATTCATAATTTAGACATGATGGAATTTAGTTACTCAATTTCCCATAACATTCTTATTGTAGTTGAATTGCTTCAATTTTTCATGGTTATTGGCCTATGCTGGTTGTGATGCTAGTGCCTTAATGGGATGTTGGTCATTTAACTAATTGGTACCTTGATTTTGAATATTTAAATTAAGTTTGATGACTCCTTTATTGATGAGTGCTCACTTGATCAACAAACCTTTATTGATGATTTCCTTGAAAGTATGTGCACATTGTAGTTCTAAATGATAAGCTATCTTATTGTGCTAATTTTTAGTATATAAAATTTTTAGTTATTTATCCAATAAACTATGGGTGAAATGGCTTGCAAAGGATTTACATCACTATAGATAACTTTCAAAACTCTCACAAAATTTTTTCTTTGCTTACATTAAGTCCACTAATGAAATCTCATGCTTGAGATTATAGGAAAAGTGTTGCACAAACTTATCAAAAAGATCATCAAAATATGTTACTAAATATTTGGTCAACATAAAAAACCACTCCAAGGATTGTCAAAACAATTTCTTTGGAAATAATATCAAAAGGTATATGTCACTATATGCCACTGGTTGACATGTGACAAAAAATTCAGTCAAATGAGCCTTAGGGTCACTTTTGCCTTTGTATTTGTTGAATTTTGGTGGTTCATATCTTGGAGCAAATGTTATATACAAATACTCCTTGTTTAATTGGTAGGAATACATGTCATCCAATTTGAACTTTTTAATATATTTACCAGCTTGAATGGTGGCAATTGCATCCTTCATCTATTACAATTCTTGGGATAGGAAACTAGAAGCAACATTGGTTTGAGGGAGAATATTGGTTTGGGTAGGTGTTTTTGAGGTCACAAGTGGGACACTTTGACTAGGGTAAGATGGAGATACCTATTGGGGTACATTGGCTTGGCTGGGGAATGGACCAAGAATATGCATAGGTGGATTAGGATGTATTTAAAATTGCATAATTGGTTATGCGATATTTTTATTTGGGTTGATGATAAAGGTTTGACTTAGAGGATTTTGTGGTTGGGATGGAGGGATATAAATATATTGTGCCTAATATTCTTGAAAATGGACATGCTACCGACTAATCAAACTTTGTTATTGAGTGGGAACTTGTGGACCAAGACCTTATCTCTAAATTTGTTACATATTTTGAACCAATGGTTGTCTAATATGTACTTGAGAAACAAGGGGACCTCCTTATTGCATGAATGCCTATGAGGAAGTAAAAATAGGTTGTAGATTTATCATCTATCATTGACCAATATTTTCATGTTGTTGATTAGTCATTACTTGGTTTTAGATTGGCATATTAGTGTACGACTAAAGAGGTATGTTTTTTGTTACCTGACAAGGTAGAACATTAGTTTCCCCTAATTGAGGTGGCAATGTATTTGTCCTTTCTTGCATTGATACACTAGGTTGCATCTATTATTGTGGAATACTACTTGTTACTTGTTGAGGAAGAGTAGGGTTCATTATATTCTATCATTGAGTCATGACATTAGCCATTATTTGATTACCTAATCCCATAGGTTATAAAATTGAGGAAGGAACTGGTTGAAGTTGGGATGTAGAAACTCTTATTCCTTGGTATGATTATCTACTCATAGGATTAACTACAAGCACATGTTTTTGGCTAGTTGTTTTCATGTTAGTACCACTTTGATTAGGATTGGATGTTGTTTGCACATTGCCTACTAGATTTGGTTCTCTATTTTGGGTAGAGGCCAAAGATATTTATTTAATAATGAGCATATGGATCAAATTATCTATCAAAGTGGTTTATATAAATGTGTTAGAATTTGAATTCTCTTATCCAATTAACTCTATCCACACTCTTGTTAAAGGAAATAGGTCAATGAGAGGCTTACTCACCATGTTCATCTAATAGAAATCATGTGTTAGATTTAGAAAGGTTTGATATGCTATCTACATTTGGTTAAAGTGATATTATATGATGTTTTTTCCTCAATTAGATATATTAAGATCTTGGTACGTTATTTGGACTAGAGTGATAGGATTGCTAGAAGAAGCCAGTTGATTGTAAATGATATTATGGGGAACTCTTACTAGACTTGGTAAATTTTCATGGAGAAAGTCTACTGGAAACTTGGAACCTACTTTTGTGGATCTAACCAAAATCTCATCTTTGTTATCTAAAAAATGTTGTTCAAACAAAAGTGGGTCATACGTGGAAGCCATATTAGTAGAATATGAATGTTGAAGAACTGGATCATCCATTATGGGTATTATAGCTAGGTATTATGTGGTTTATTCTTGGTCTTATCCTGAATAAGGTGGTGTGTTAACAAGATATTTATCCAATGGATTTTGACTTTACACCCTTGATTGAGTATTATAACAGGGTTAAGAATCCATCTCTTAAGAAATATTATTTGTATATGGGTCTTATACCATTTCTTCTTGCATGAATACATTACTAATTCTTGGATTTTACATGAGTCCAATTCGAGTGTAGGAATACATGTTGGGATCCATAGTCAATGCTTTGTGATAAAATTTCAAAGAGTTATACAAACTCTAAAAAGGACAATGTTTAAAATAGATGATGTTATAACTTGGTCTAGATTGGTCAAAAGGATCCAAAGGTTTATGCAAATATTTGTGAGGAAATAAGCTATCATGAAAGTATCTAACATTTCACTACTCACACAAAGATAAAAAAGTAAAAGGACTAAAAATAAAAATGCCAAACTCTAAGGTCAAAGTATTTCAAATCTGTCTAATCTAGGAATATAAAAGTTGCTAGATATTTTGGGCAAATGTGGTATCAAAAGCTAGGCTCAAACAAGGCATATGCTAAGACTCTTAGCCAAATGACATAAAAAGCTAGACATTGAAATAGATGAATGTTTTAATCTAATTGATTTGAAACACTTCTAACAAACACTAGGCATTTGATTCTTGGACATGAACTTGATCAACTAGGTATAAGGTATGAAACAAAAGGCACTTTATACATAGTTTATTTTCTCACAAAAATGGTATAAAACTTAATTCTTTTGATAAACAAGCTAGACAAAAGTGAATAGTATAATCTTTTTATAAAAAAGATCATAAAATTACACTTGAATTAGTCTAAAAATATAGGAACAAATTTTAAATCTATGCAAGAGGGTTTATGAAATAATATTTGAAATGCTTTGAGTAGTGTCATAACACTATACTACCCAAAAGGTGTGACAAAAAAGTTTATTTAAAAAACATTCTAAGTCAAAGATAATTTCCCATAATTTTGATAGCATAACACTACTTTTATTGAATCAAAATGTCATGGTACATAGACTTAAATTCCAAGTTTTTATCATAAAATGGCTTGAGTCTATCAAATGGTGATAATGATCTTGGGTCTAAAATGGCCTTCAACCCAAATTGGAAATTGAACCTAAGTTCTCTCAAGTTTAGTGTAAATGGAAACCCCACTTAACATGTAAACCCTATGAACTTATAAAGGTGAAATTTTGAATTGATATTATAAGTGAAGGACTTTAAAAAACTTTAGTAAAGGTATAGACTCAATTAGGTAGCATAACTGTGTCAAAGTGGATGATATGACTCTCTAGCTTTTGCTTAACTTTAAACAAGGAAAATTGATGATATTATGTACATAGAATAACACATCTTTGTTCAAAGGAAAATTAGGACCATATGTTTGGTTTGAATTTATTTATTTACACCAAGTTTTGACTTCGAATAAGACTCCAATCTAGGATAATACCAATTAATTAATCACTCTTAGATCCTAAAATGACAAGTTTGGTTGGTATTATTAGAATCAATAAATATACATCATTTGAGAGGATTTTAAGTTTTCATCTAAAAGTAAATGCATATTATATAGTAAGGTTTTTACACACACACACGCCCCCATTCTCTCAATTGATAGTACTATGACATGGACATTGAGGTGCACCTTTCACCAACAATAATTTTGTGGCAAATGGGGATTTGTCTAAGATCTAAAAAGTTTCAAATGATTTAGGGGAATAAATTGCACAATGAATTTCATGCCAAATAATACAAAATAAAAGAATAGATTTTGGGTTTGTATCACTTGGTTTGTTGCAAAAAGGTCTAATCCTTTTTTAACCACTACATGTTGCTATTCACTCAGTGTAGTGCGATGTCCAAAGTGCCACTATGTCTTATGTGCAAATCTAATTGAGGGAAAAATGAAATCAATGTCAGGAGGTGAAACCCCATTATAAATATTCCCTAAATAACTCATGGGAGGTGATGAAGTCCCCCTTTCAAGCCAAGTTTTCATAAAATAAAGAAAGCATGAAAGTAGAAAGACTTTAGGGTCATTTTTGAGGTCACCCAAACTTTCACAAGGTTTTAGGAAGTGATTTAGATGACTTTATTTCTAATCCTTGGACTAGGCTACTTGTAATATGAATGGCACTTTTGATTCCAAGGGTTCCCTAATGGGGAAAAGTGGAGGAGCATACACATAACATCCCTCTTTTTACCAAACAAAAATTTAATCTAAACAACCAAGTAAATAAAAAAGGCTTTGAAAAGGTGAGTTAAATTTTAAGCCCAAATTGAAAATGAGGTGGTTTTAATTTGACTCCTTGGTCTTAGTTACAAACTTTTAAAACATTCACCATAAACATCTAATTTTTTTTTGTTAAACACCAAAATAAGTTTCCTAATTGATTTTTAAGCATGCAAAAGGTGATCTAAACATGTTTTTAACAAATGTCAATCTTGGTCCTGAAATTAAAATGTTAGCATGTCCTTTAGCCTTGAAGATCTTTTAGATTTGAAATAATGAACTTTAAAAAAAGAGCTCTTGGGTCTATGTTTTAATAAAAACACATTGACTGACATCTATTATATAACCGATGACAGTTACATTTTCTAATCAATGATAGTTATCTAACTGACATCGGTTATACCAATGTGATCAATGGTAGGTATCCAACTGATGTTGGTTTTACTAACTAGAGTTAATTAAGTTATCCAATTGATGTCAGTCTTACTAGCTGGCATCAATTACTATGTAAACTTGTGTCAAATAAAAAATGGCAAAATAAAGTTAGAAAATCAATTTGCAAGAGTTTTAATGGTCCAAATAAATATTTTAAATCTTCAAAATGATCTTATAAATGTTTGGGATGCATTTAGTCCCATAAATCATGCCATATATGTTCTATAAATTTGACTCAAGAGAGGATGGTTAGTATGGTGCTAGTTTCAAAATGAAAATAAAATGAAAGAAACACAGTAACTAGCATAACATTTCTAGGCATAGATAATAGGGAGAGATTATTTAAAAAACATGCATAAAGTATGAAACTAAAATAGAAAATAAATCATATTTTACCTTCCTCGGATGCTCCAAAATTCTTGTTGTAGTGTCTTCCTCAGTTTGTGCTCATGATGTTCTCATCAATGAAAGCTTGACTACCTCCATCTCTCCTTGACACCATTGGCTTGTGGCTTGTGTTGAATTGGAATTAATTTGGCATGGTAACACTAATTTATTTAATCTTTGTAATCAATTATTCATTATAACTTTTTATAATCATGTCTTAGAAATGATGTTCATGACCTCTCTATTTATAGACTTTTGAGAATGTCTAAAATCAACCTGAACCACACATCTTGAGTTTGAGATGTGTGATTTTGGATTAATTAAGCTTTTGGAATTAATTTTATAATTATCCTCATCATGAAATTAGAATAAGGGTAAATTAAGAGGCATGAAGCGCATCAAGGAAGGGTTTGATGATGCATGGAAGGCATAAATCTTGATATTTGTGGCATTTATGGCCTAGGGATGTCTTCCTAGGAAATGAGGTCACATGATGATGTAGATATTCAATATTAATTTCCAAAAACAAGTATTTAACAAGATTTCATGGAATTATTTATTATGTCTTGATTTGGGTTAATTAGCTCTTAAGCATGTTTAAGCACTTTGTGCACAAATTACTAAAATTAATCATAATGCCTTATTATTGGTCCAAAATTTGACTGAACTAAAATTATAAGGCAACGTTAGATGAACTAGATATCTATTCTCATTTAGGATGTTACAAAAAATAATAACAAAGGTGCATGTCTCATGTAAGAGATTTGATAGGAAAGAGCAATCCAGAGCACCCAAGTGGAAAATTGACATTATGAATCGAAATGATCTGATCATAGTTAGTTGGTTCATAAATTACATTACCTAATTTAATAATACTTTGGCCAAAATTAGCACTTTAATATGTCAATTTCACATTTTTAATGCTTTTTAGTGTTTTTAGGCTAAATTGTGCATTTTGGGTGGAAATTGGTCAAAAGCCTAGTTAGAGGTCATCGATGGCTAGTTTTAGGTGTCTATAGTTTGCCCCTATTTGGGAAAGGATTATAAGATATAATAATAGTAACATATTCTCAAAAAATGAAAATGTCATGTATGCCTATAAATGTAATGATGATAAACTAAATATATGATGCCCTCTCGAGGGAATGGTTGGCACAAGTAGGTTGGCAAACGGTCCCTCAAATATAAAGAAGTGAAATGAGTAGACCAAAGAAAGGAAAGATGATGGGGTGAAAACACAATGATATTAAAAAATTAGTCAAAATAATTGAGAATGCAAGTGGGATGGTGTACAATAGTTTTCCTAAATATGGTTGTAATCATTGTACCCTAATAGTGGTAACATGGTATGATGACATAATGATTTGGCCAAAGGTAGTTATAATCATTAAGAAGATGGAGCTGCCCCAATTAGGATAGACAAACAAGATAATAACATGCCCCTAGATGGGCTTAAAAATAAAAGTGGTGATAACACAATGATTTTTGCAAAGGTTGTTATAATCATTAATAAATGTAGGTGGGATAATGTGCAATGATTTACCCATATGTGGTTATAATCATTAGACCCTAATTATGGAAAACATGATAAACTTGGATGATGATGATGATAACTTAACACAGAGGGTAATGATTAGTTAGAACAACCTACTAGTAGGGAGATGCTTATCTGAACTAATAAAAGTTGGAATTCTTTCGTGGTTAATTACTATGTGTGGGATATGATTGGGATTGAATCAAGATGTTAGTGTCGAAGAGATACCACCATTTTTTAATAGACTTCTTGAAGCTAAGGTTTTTTTAGCATGTTTCGATAGGCATCATGGTATAACATCATGAGGACTTGGCTAAAATATACTTGAGGAATGACTCCCATAATCCAATACTCAATAGGAATAATACACCAATGATAAAAACCATGATGAAAATGTAAACATATTAATATGAATGGATTCAAACGTAAGTGTGGACAAGGAATCACCCAATGAACACACATAAATAGAATCAAGGCAATAATGCTAAAAGTAAACAAATAGGTAGACAAAAAAAACAAAATAAGTAGAAATAAACAAACAAACAAACAAACAATGCAATAGAAACCCTATGAGCATTACCCCTAGAAAATAGGTGAAAACTTAACAAATGAAAAAAATGGTGGAATAAAATAAAAATAATGGGGTGGTTGAGCTATCTCCATATGTACTAGGGAAGTGGACGTTGCCTACATAGTTCCATAGATGTAATATCCAATAAAAAACTTTAGGCCAAATGTAGTTCTTCCAGGGAATGAGAAAAATGTGATAACTAAGGAAAATAAATAGAATAGATGTGATAGAATAATAGGAATGGTCTTGTAAAATGGCAAGTGCATGAGAGAAAAGTCCAAAAAGGATGGGTAAAATAAATGACAAGTGTTTTACTTGTAATTTAGTAAGGGTTCCTAGAATCCTTAAGGCAAAAAAGTGGTCAATGTTTTTGTTCTTTTCTAACAAATTTTTAAATGTTTTTGGAATTATTTTGGAGTGTCTCAACTCAATCAAGAATGATGAGACACTAAATAGTTCAAGCTCACAAAAGGATGAGAGCATGGCTTAAGTTTTTTGTAAAACAATGAGAGCATGGCTTAGGTTACTCACAAAATGGTAAGAGTGTGACTTAGGTTTCTTGTAAAATGGTGAGAGTGTGGCATAAGTTTCTCATAAAATGGTGAGAGCATGGCTTAAGTTTCTCAAAAAATAGTGAGAGCATATGGAAAGGGTGATTGAGTTGACCTTAATAAATATTGAGTAATACCTACATAGTCCTAGAGTAGGACCTCAAGTCACTGTAGTTCCACCCTACAGTGGAGAAATTTGACTAGTGTAGCAGTCAATTAAAATAAGAACATTTGGTAAAAAGGGATAGTATGACATAAGAAGTGGAAAATTGGTACATGAAGACTTAATGTTGCCCCTAGTTTGCCCATAGGTGGTTATAATTAGGACATAATGACATAGATTAATGGTACTAATTTTCCTAAAGGTGGTTATAATTAGTATCAAGATTGATGGTAAGAAAGGAATAACAATGAAGGATGAAACTACTAATACTTCTATCACACCATCCCAAAATATGATCTCTATCTGAATTACTTGAATTAACTGATGAAACTGATCATATATATTGATGCTAAAAATGTGTAGCAAATGGAAAAATCCAAGGTCAAATAGGCTAAACTTTAGAACACACTAGGTCGATAGAACAAAATCAAAAGGTGGATATGACAAAGAGGATGGATAAGGATGGTATTTGTACAAAGAATAATAGTAATAAAATGGCATAACTACAACAATCCTTATAGATAATACACCTTAGCATTCAATCATAGTATCACTTGAGATGAATAATATTCATCAAGTTAAGAAGTTCATCTCCATCTAGAATGGCAAGCCTATATGCTCCTGATCCATAATCTGTAGTAATGATGAAAGGCCCTATCTAGTTTGGTTTGATTTTCCCTTTATGCTTCTTCTCAACCATGGTATTATTTTGGTTTTCTTTAAGAATAAGATCACCAAGTTCAAATTTTCTATACTTAACATGCCAATTATAGTTTCCTTTGAGTCAATTTTGATATGCTTGAAGATTGTTAAATGTGGCTATGCAGTTTTCATCAAGTAGTTCTATCTCTTACATGTGAACTACTCGATAGTCATGATCATCTAGGGCATGCTTGAAAGAAATATTTAGTGAAGGAATTTCAACCTTAATAGGAAGGATGGCTTTAACACCATAAAAAAGTATGGATTGGCTTCTGTGGGAATATGATGATTAGAACCATATGTCCAAAGGGTAGTGAATATCTACAAGTGCCAATCATGACTGGCATCATTGATAATCTTCTTAAGAATATTGACAATGGTTTTGTTAGATGCCTTAGCTTGGGTATTACCTTGAGGGTAATATGCTATAAAAAAATGTTATGTGATGTTATATTTAGTAAATAGTTGATCTACATCCTTGTTCTTGAATTATACTTCATTATCAGATATAATGTCAAATGGGATACTGTAATGACAAATGAGATGGTTGAAAATGAATTTATAAATTTGCTTTCCAGTCATGTAAGTGAGGGGAATAAATTCAACCCACTTAATGAAATTTTCAGTGGTGGTAATAATATGCTTATGGTCATCAAATGAAGTAGGGTTTTTCTTCCCAATGAGGTCAAGTCCCCATGTATAAAATGGCAATGGTGTCAACATCATTTTTACAGTTTTTGTTGAGGCATGAATAATATTAGCATACCATTGACATTTGTCACACTTTTTTACATATGTAGTGGCACCTACATCTATTATGGGCCAATATTAGACAAGACTTCCCTTATATAATGAGCACCACATACTCCTTGAACTTCTGTTAATGTTAATGTAGACTCTATCCAAGTTAAACAATGAAGTAGAGTTCCATCAAAACTATGATGATAAAGGGTGAATCCAAGTAGAGTATAATTAGTGGAATGATGAACGGAGGATTTGGATTATTTTTGAGATAAGTTAGATGGAATAACTTGGTCATGAAGGTAGTTGTGAAGGTCTGAGTACCAAATAGAATTAAGACCAATAATATCACAAATCATGGCAATAGTTAAAGGTTCATGAGCTAGTGATGACAAATTCTTGGTGAGGAACTCATACACTCTAGATTTATCTATTTTTCAAATCAGAGAGCCAATATTAGCCATGGCATCTATAGTTTTATTACTAGCCCTTGGTATATGCTCAAACTAAATGTTGACAATTTGTTGCTTAAGAGTGTCGACCATGGCTTTATATGGAACTAGCTTGTCATCTTTTGTCTAAAAATGATCTGTGACCTAATTGATGATTAACTAAAAATCACCATAAACTTAGAGATGAGATATGTTATAATGCAGTACTTGTCTAATTCCTACAACAAGTGCTTCATACTCAGCCATTTTGTTTGTATAAGGAAAGCTAATTTTGAATGATTTAGGGATTAGATACCCCTATGGTGTAATCAACAATAGGCCTACCCCCGATCCATGTGAAGTAAATGAACCATCAAAATATAGTTTCTATGGATACTCCTCAATGGTTGTGTCAATGATAGTCATGATGAATTCATCAGTAAATGGAAACATCAGTGGCTGTGTCTGTGAGAGGTGTTTCAACAAGTTGATCTGCAAGAACTTGTCCCTTGATTACCTTCCGATTGACATACTTTTTGTCAAACTCACTAAGAAAAATGATCCATTTAGCCATTCTACCTTATAAATTTATTTTATATAGTAGATACTTGAGTGGATCTACTTTTGAAATAACCATGGTTTTGATATTCAATATGTAATGGTGTAGTTTCTGAGCTATGAAGACCATGGCCAAATAAGATTTTTCAATAGGTACATAGTTATGTTCATATGTAACCAAGGTAAAACTTAGGTAGTATATAGAATGATATTTTCCATTGTCATCATGTTGAGCTAAGAGTTCCCCTAGAGCATGGTCATTAGATGATAGGTATAACAAGAATGTCTTTATGAGGATAGGAGGTAATAAAATAGGCAGATTAATAAGATAGTCTTTGAGTTATTAAAAAGGTAGTTGGTAGTGATAATCCTAGTGAAATGAAACTCCCATATTTAAAAAGTGTGTAAATGGATTGCATTTGTCTGCTAACTAAGAGATGAAGCATCAGATTGACTAGATCTTACACTAAAAAATATGAAGTTACTTTAAATTGGTTGGTGGTAGCATCTTGGTTATAACATGGATTTTAGCCAAATTGACATCAATACCTCTATGAGACATGATGAATCCAAGTAATTTGCCTAAATTTACACCAAACACACATTTATTTGGATTGCGTCTTACTTTTTACTCCCATAATCTTTCAAATATCTTACATAACATTGTTGGATGGTCATCCCTAGTTTTGGATTTTCCTAAGAGGTCATCAACATAGTCTTTAACAATATCATGCATCATATCATGGAATATGATAGTGATGGCCATTTGATATGTAGCTCTAGAATTAATAAGGCTAAATGGCATTATTTGATAATAAAATGTTCCCCATGGAGTGGTGAATGTTTTTTTATGTTGGTCTTCTAGTGTTATTTTGATCTGGTTGTATCCTTAAAAACCATCCATGAGTGAAAGCATTTCAAACATACCATGGATTTTATGATCATTTTAATATTAGGCAAGGGAGAATCATATTTAGGATAAACTTTGTTGATGTCTCAAAAATTAGTACAAATTTTGATCCCTTGAAGCTTTTTACTAACAGGTACCACATTAGAGATCCATTCTAAGTAGTCAATGGATCAAATACATCCTACTTATAAGATTTTTTCCAACTGTTTCTTTACCAATACAAAAATGCAAGGATGCATATTACATAACTTTTGTTTTACCAGTTTGGTGTCAGGATTAACCATAAAATGGTGTAAAATTAAGGTGGGGTCTAAACCTAGCATGTCATAATAGGCCCATGAAAATATATCTACAAATTTGCTCAATAGAGCTGTAAAGATGTCATGTTCCTCCTCAATAAGTGAAGTGCCTAATTTTATCCATTTCAATTCTAATCGAGCCTTGATATTTACCTCTATTATATATTTGACTAGAAGGGTTGAACCATCTTCTAGGATAGTAAGCAATGATTTAAACTATTGAATTATGTCAGGGTCCTCCAAAAGGAATTGGTCTTCAACTTCTCCTATGCATGATGAATATGAGTCCCCTAATGGGAGATCTAGCCATGTGATAAAAAAATTGTAAATTCTTGAATAATTTGATCAAATACTTGTTGTTTTTCAAAGTTAAACTCTGATCCACATATAAGTTTATCATTGGTGGTCTCCTAGTCTAAATTTGAATAAAAATAAACACCCCCATATAAAGTCACCTAAAATAGGTTTTCACTGCTAGACTAGCCTTTATCTTTACTTTTTTCTTGGTCAAAAAGTTCTTCTAAGAGTTTTCACTTTGGCACCTCAATGTTTTACTTATTTATTTTTGGCTAAAGGTTTCCACTCGCTTTCAAAAATAGGCTATAGGATCTAATGTGATTGAGAATCTTTACTTGTGATCTCCCAATGGATCATTGTATCTAAGGCCTAAAAATTCACAGAATACCTCATCATTCTATAAATCATCAATCAACAAACTAGACTCATGTTCATCCCAATCTATTAGTTGGGGATAATATAATGGTAATGGGTTACGATGAATAGCTAGATAAGCGTATAAATGGCATTGTTATCAAACAAGTTGGTTTCATAAAGGTCATCAAAGTCAAGGCTATGATCAGACTTTACTTCACTATCAGCAACATCATCACTAGTCGCTAGTGATGGAGTTTGAATAAGATATGTGGGGTCACCCCAAGGTGGTTTAAATCCAAGTCTATAAGGTCTTTCATACTTAGTCATGAAAATTGGCTCGATGGTTCCTTGTTGATTTAGTTTGATCCTCTTCCTTCATAATTTTGATGCTTCATGATCCTATTATAAATATGATACTTTGCATTTTTATAACAATCAGCTTAGTTGTCATTGTATAACTATGATTCATCCCCTTTAAGAGGGTCAGGTTCTAGGCCAAATGCTTCTACAAATGTGACAAGTCTCTTATCTTTGTTATTTTATTTCCAATGCATATGTGGGGTGACTTTAGTTCACCCAAAGGTTTTTAAATTTTGAGGAATATTATAAAAAATAAATGTATCATGGGTCACATACTCTCCTGATCTAATATCTGAAATGGTGAAATGATTAGAAGCTTCAAGAGCTGACAAGTGGGAAAAGGAATCCAAGGTATTAGGATTTATGCAATTATTTGGTGAAGGATCAATAAGTATATTCTTTCCTTTATCCTATTTATAACTTGGATTCATGTCGTATTAATAATTATAGCTTCAAAATTTATCCTCAAGATGCTTGCACTATTCATATGGGTGTAAATCTCCTGGTGCAATGTTGATAGGATTGCATGAATCTCATGTAACCAAGGCTTGCCTCGAAGCATATTATATGATAACTAAAGATCAAGCACATGATAAAGTGTATCATGGGTCAAAGGCCCAATGTAATTGGAAAACCAATGGTGCCTTATGATTCTCTTTCCTAGTTATCATAGGCTTTTATGGTTATTATTTCTATCTAGAGATCTACCACTATGTACCCAAGAAGCTTGATGAGCTTTAGAGACACTATGTTAAGGTCAAATCCATTGTCTATAAGGACACATTTCACTTTATGCCATCTTATATAAACTTTTATGTATAATGGATTATTATGGATTTGGCCAAGGGAAGATAGATCGCTTTGGTTGAATGTGACTTGTTGGGCTAGAGCTAGGTGTCCAACAAAAGCTTGTAATTTATTAGGAGAATGTCACTAGAAATAGTGGATTGGGTCAAAAACACATTCAAGGTGTTTTTATGAATTATTGACATTCACAAATCATCTAAAATAGAAATTTGTGCTAGTGTCTTCTATAATTATTCCATAGTATCAAATTTCTTGTCTTGGTTAATAGTGAATGATTTATTATGAGTCTCAATAGCTGTTCGAATGATAGGCAAAGTGCAAGATGGTTATGGGATTGGAATATGAATATTTGACATTCAAGTTGTGATTACATAATTAGGATTAAATACTAGACCATTATTGCTAACCAATGTTGCGAATGGTGTGGGACCAAATAAGATAAGTCTTGGTTATCAGTGCACTCACATGTGGTCATGTGGCAAGGACGAGTTGTTGATATAAGGTCCAAAAGGAAAGTCCTAGTTTGTTGGTTTACCTGTATGCATTCCTAGGTCAAAGAAAGATTATCCATGTAATTTTATTGAATATTATTATTTAGCAATGGTCTAGGTTTATTAGTTCTTCGTTTAGGATTAATGGAGATGGTATTAATGTTACCCCCTAAAATATGACCTACAACCCTATTGTAGTCATGTGAAATTACATGATAGGTTTATTGGTTATTACTATTTTGACTTTAATTTTGTCCCTTATTTTGTTGTTATGGGTTCTGCTACTAATTTTGTTGATTTTACTCGTTTAACCTCTTATTTTGATACTATTGATTTTGCTACTATACTGGCCATTATTGTTTTTGCTAATTATTTTCCTACTACTAATTATTATGTCATGAAAAGGGATTTTCATAAATCTGAAGAGTTTTATTGGAAGTAGAAGCATCATTATCCAATGTTATCTCCCCATTCTCCAACATATTCTCAATTAAATGCTTTATTTGGACACATCTTCATAGATTATGCCCATTGACCTGATGATAATCATAGAATTCATTTTCATGGTACCACTCAAGCTAAAGAATGCCTTATGGATAATGCTTTAGTATAGGCCAACTAATCAGATTAGTAGTAGCAAGCTTGTGAAATACAAACTCAATAGTTTCTCCTAGGTCACTAAAGACATGATGTACATGAACGATTCTTTTAGGATGAGGGGTTTGGAATGGTAATAGTTTTATTTATTATGTAGGTCTTAGTTATTGTGCTTGTAGTATTAGTTGAAGAGGTTGTTGGCTAGGTGTAAGCTAAAAAGGTGGAACAAATTATGTTTGCATCATTCAAACATGATGAAATTTAGTTACACAATTTCCCACAACATTCTTATTGCAATTGAATTGCTTCGATCTTTCATGGTTATTGGCCTATGTCAGTTATGATGCTGGTCCTTGAATGGGATGTTGGTCATTTCCCTAATTGGTACCTTGATTTTGATTATTTGAATTAAGCTTGAAGAATCCTTTATGTATTAGTGCTCACTTGATCAACAAACCTTTATTGATGATTTATTTGAAAGTATGTGTACATTGTAGTTCCAAATGATAAGCTATCTCACTATGCAAATTTTTGGTAAAGACAACAACTAATTATTTATCTAATAAACTATGGGTGAAATAGCTTAAAAGGGATGTCCATCACTGTAGAAAACTGGCAAAACTCTCATTAGATTTTTTCTTTGCTTGCATTAAGTCCACTAATGAAATCTCATGCTCGAGGTTATAAGAAAGATGCTGCACAAACTTATCTAAAAGATCATCAAAATATGTTACTAAATTTTTGGGCAACTTAAAAAACCACTCCAGGGATTTTCCAACCATGCTCCTAAGAAATAATAACAAAAGGTATATGTTGGTATATGCCACCGATTGACATGAGACAAAGAATTCAGTCAAATGAACCTTAGGGTCACTTTTCCCTTTATATTTGCCAAATTTTGGTGGTTTGTATCTTAGGGGAAATGGTATTTTCAAATACTCCATGTTGAATGGGTAGGAACACATGTCATCTAATTTAAACTTTTTAATCTATTTACCAACTTGAATGGTAGCAATTGCATCCTTCATATGTTATAATTCTTAGGATAGGAAATTGGAAGGAACATTGGTTTAAGGGAGAATATTGGTTTGGGTAGGTGGTTGGGAGGTCACAAGTGGGACACTTTGACAAGGGCATGATGGAGATACCTATTGTGGTACATTAGTTTGGCTGGGGAATGGACCAAGAATATGTATATGTAGATTAGGATGTATTTAAAATTGCATAATTAGTTATGCGATATTCTAGTTTGGGTTGGTGATAAAGGTTTGACTTGGAGGATTTTTTGGTTGGGATGGAGGGATATAACTATATTTTGCCTATTGTAGTTGAAAATTCACTTGCTACTGACTAATCAAACCTTGTTTTTGAGTGGGAACTTATGGACCAAGACCCTATCTCTAAATTTGTGGCACATTTTAACCAATGGTTGTCTAGTATGTACTTGAGAAACATGGGGACCTCCTTATTTCATGAATCCCTATGAGGAAGTAAAAAGAGGTTGTAGATTAAGCATCTATCATTGACCAATATTTTCATGTTGTTGACTAGTCATTACTTGGTTTTGGATTAGCATATTAGTCTGTGACTTAAGAGGTATGTTTATCATTACCTAGCAAGGTAGAATATTAGTTTCCCCTAATTGAGGTGGAAATGTAATTGTCCTCTATTGCATTGATACACTAGGTTCCATCTAATGTTTTGGAATACTACTTGTTACTTGTTGAGGAAGATTAGGGTTCATTACATTCTATCATTGAGGCATGACATTAGCCATTGTTTGATTACTTGATCCCATAGGTTGTACACTTAAGGAAGAAACCGATTCAAGTTGGGATATAGAAACTCCTATTCCTTGGTATGATGATCTACTCATGGGATTAACTACAAGCACATGTTGTTAGCTACTTGTTTTCATGTTAGTAACACTTTGATCAGGATTACATGTCATTTGCACATTATATACTACATTTGGTTTACTATTCTGTGTAGAGGCCGAAGATATTTCTTCAATAACGAGTATATGAATCAAGTTATCTATCAAATTGGTTTGTAAAAATGGGTTATAATTTGAATTCTCTTTTATAGTTAACTCTATCAACAATCCTATTGAATAAACTAGGTCAATGAGAGGCTTACCATGTTCATCTAATTAAAATCATGTGATAGATTTAGGTAGGATTGATATGCTATCTACATTTAGTTAAAGTGATCTTCCATGATGTTTTTTCCTTGATTAGATATATTGTGATCTTGGTACATTAGTTGGACTAGAACCATAAGATTGGTAGAGGAAGCATATTGATCATAAATGATATTATGGGGCACTCTTACTAGACTTGGTAAATTTTCATGGAGAAAGTCCACTGGAAACTTAACCCCTACCTCTATGGCTCTAATAAAAATCTCATATTTGTTCTCTAACAAACATTACTCAAATAAAATTGGATCATACGTGGAAGCTGCATTAGTAGAATATGACTGTTAAAGAACTGGCTCATCCACTATGGGTATTGTAGCTAGCTATTATGTGGTTTATTCTTGGTCTTATTCTAAATAAGGTGGTGTGTTAACAAGATATTTATCCAATGGATCTTTCCTTTTAACCCTTGATTAAGTATTATAAGTGGGATAAGAATCCATCTCATAAGAAATATTATTTGATGCAGGGGCATCTGCAGAACAAGTCATATTTAAATTCGAAATTCGATTTATTGTATTTTCCCTCCTAAATGTTGAAATTGAAGGGTAATTGTAAAAATAAATAAATTAGTAAAAGTAAAAAGGTAAAATAATTGTGGGCTATTGAGGAAATCAAGGAGTGGTTGAAATTCTTTCAACTTGGGCATTTTGTTGTAATTAAAAAAAAAACTGTATTTTGTTCCCTTAAGCCAAGTTGGCATAGAAGTTAAAAAAAGATTCATTCAAAACAAAAATATATATATTTTTGATATGGACAGGGATAGAGGGTAGTAGTGAGAGAAAAGAAAAGAAAGCCTTAAAGGCTGTATAAACTGTATAGAGGTTCTGTAGGTATGAGTCTGTAATAGGTCTGCGTTATTCTTGTTGATTACGAGTCCTTTGTAATTGTACAATGTTTGACTATGTCTTCATGTTTGAGTAGAGTCCAGAAGTGTCGTAATATCTTTGCAAGATGACCCTATATGAGGAGAGCTACAGAAGTTTTGTATATAACAAATCCGTGCAGGCAGATTACAAATCTTGTAACACGCTTCATGCAGCTGGTTTATTTTGCGGGAGATTCAGAGCAACATTTATCTTTTCTTATTGATTGCCGTGCAACCTTTGGAAATATGGACCTGTTAAAGAGCCATCATACCTGTAGCTATAAACACAGGTTATTAGAGGTCGTGGGGACTCAGCAGTGAGCCGTAAGGGTTTATTAAGTGCAGACCTGCTTATACAGTCGCTACCAATGGCCGTTACAGACTTTATTACATGCTGGGCATGATTCCTGTAGCAGACCAGCAACCTGTTCACAGTGTCTAATTGTATAACGGTCTGGGAAAAGAAATAAGCAAGTCGTGGTGGACATATTCTGAGCCGTGGCAAAGCTTTTTGTCGATGCTGGTGTCATATGTTTAGCCAGCTGGACGTGGCTTCTTCTCAACTGCTTGTAACTGATAATAACTTCAAAGATGCGGATTTACGGACACAACCCAGTGAAATAGTAAACTCATTGCTAGAGCTTCATGTAGTTCCTATTTTCAATGAAAATGATGCAGTCAGCACAAGGAAAGCTCCATACGAGGATTCTTCTGGGATAATGATAGTTTGGCTGCTCTCTTAGCTCTAGAGTTGAAGGCTGATTTGTTGATTCTTCTGAGCGATGTTGATGGGATTTACAGTGGACCTCCAAGTGATCCTCGTTCAAAGCTTATTAATACGTATATAAGAGGAAAACATAATGAGGAAATTACCTTTGGTGAAAAATCCAGGGTAGGAAGAGGTGGCATGACAGCAAAGGTGAAAGCTGCTGATTAAGGAAGCAGAGGAGTTTACAGAGGAGGACAAAAAAAAAGTAAAAGACAGAATTGACTCGAGGAACAATCTTGAATACAGGAAAAGAGATCGCCTATTTTGGAAGGCCTTTGGCCTATTGCGAATGGGGGTACCTTTGTAAGTATACAGACCATTGAATCTTCGCTATTGTGTAAAGCCTATAGGCCATAGGTGAATGAGATAGGTTGCAGGGCATATATAGGCACCTATAGACTTGAACCATGAACATTGTTATTCTATATTTGAAAGGCCTTTTTTTTTAATGTGGTTGTATAAAATGAAAGGATAGTCCTGAATGGCAAAATAAAACCCAAATAGTATTTTTAGTCTGATGACAGCCATCAATTTGGTATCAGAGCTGTAACTATTTAAGGCTTTCATCAATTTGGTATCAGAGCAGTCTTGGACAGTCTTTCATCAATTTTGGTATCAGAGCTTGAAGCTCTTGGGGATTTAGGAATTGATCATACATTGTTGCAGAATTTGGAATGGTTGCATTTGTGAATGATGTTACAATTGTGATAGGAATTGGCAAGGATCAACAGGACAAGCACTAGAAGACTCTACTAAAGAAAGGTATGAGTAAAGATTTAATATTCAGTGTAAAGTCTATGGTTTGAAAATTTGTTTTTTAGAAGTAAACAGGTAAAGAGAAAGGCAACCAAGCCATTGAGGCTTAAGAGGAGAAGAAGCCAAGGAAGGCTTAGAGAAGAAGATCCAAGAGGAAGCTTGGATATTTTGCCAAAAGACTAAGGTGAAATAGACTTAGGTGAGGTAAAGGATGAAGTTTGCAGAATTGAGAAGAGAAGCTTAGAGAAGCTCTAGAAGAAGAGCAAGAGAAAGATCCAAAGCAAGGTAAACTTGGATTTGTAATTTGTGTTTGATGAAGAGTTGTCTAAAGAGTTGCTATAGGATTGAGAAGAGGATCAAAAGACTAAGATGCAAAAGGCCTAGGTGAGATCACGTGGATTGTCAAAAGACTAGTCAAGGAAAGGGCTTGGGTGAGGCAAGAGATCAAGAGACCAAGGTGGAAAAGACTTGGGTGAAGATCTCAGAGATGGAAGCATTGTTGAAAGCACTGCAGAGCAGCAAGGCACATGAGGGCAGCAAAAGGAAAGCAAGCATCAAAGGTATGACTAATGTTGATTTTAATACAGAAATTGCCAGTTTGAAGAAAGAATTAGCTAAGGTTAAGGATGAGTATGAATCTTGGATGCAGCTGAATAGGAAAACATGGGTATGGCCAATGAAGAAGAAGATAAAGTGGCCAATAGATCTCCTAGTGAAAAGGAGAAGAAGGCAAATGAAGATTGCCATGAAGAGGGAAGCCCAAAGAGGCAAGAAGATAAGGAGGTTGCCAAGTGAGCAGCAAGATGAAGAAGTTGAGAAGAAAGTTCTCATTGAGGAGAACAAGAGAGAAGAAAGAAAAGAGGAAGTGCCAGGAAGAGCACTTGAGAAGAAAAGAGTGTCCATTAAGAGGATACTCATGGAGACATTATGGTCTCTTGTTTTTGTATTTAATGCTATTTTTGAGTGGGTAAATGCAGGTATGAGCAGCCTATTAAAGGTCAAGAGAAGGGCCTTGGAGAGTAAAGAGATTGGTGCAGGAGAAAATAGCAAATGCACAAGTGAATATGCAGGAGAGAGAAGTGATTTTGCTGTTGATAAGGGAGATGAAGATGAATTCTATGATGCCATTGATGGTCAGGAAGAAGAAAGAGGACAGCCAAGCATAAAAGAAAGGACAGATAATCAAGAAGCCATACAAATGGAGCAGCCCATTAAGGAGGTAAAGTTGAGTTCAAAATTTGATTCTTCTTATAAGCATGAAACTGTTGATATGCATGTTAGAGAAGCAATTAGAAAAGTGAAGTTTCCAATTAACCATGGATATGTGATGCCTAAATGGTGGAAGAAACAAATTCCCAAGCAAGAGGAGGTGCTGGTACAAAAACATAGATGCAGAATGCCTACATGGCTTAAGAAGAGAAATGGTAAGAAAGAGAAACAAGTATGGGTGCCTAAGAAGGCAAAGAATGAAGATGTGAGTGTTAAGACACCAAGACCAAGAACTCAATGGAGGAAGGTGAAGAATGACACAAGCACATGGAAAGGTAAGACAATTGTTTGCAATGAAAGGGATAATGATTTGTTTGAATCATTTAATGACATTTTCATGGAAAATGAAGAATGGAAAGTGGCTGTAAGAACTAATGTACAGCAAAAAGAGACTTCCAAAGGGATGGATGATGAGAAAAGGAAAGAATATGCAGTAGAACAAACAAGATGGCTCCAGGCAGCGATTGAAGAAAGCAAGGAGACAGAAGGTATGAATACTGCAATTGTTTTTTATGAATATACTGATGTTGATGAAGACGCTGATTTGTATGAAGAAACTATAAAGTGGATGAATGTAATGATACAGGATGAAAGACAATCTGGTCCTAAGTTTGATATAGGACATGAATATGTGAATGAGTTTGTGTTGAGTGATGAGATGAAGAGTAAGGCTAGTAAGGAACAAGTAATCCTTCAGGTTGATAAGCCCAAGTTTGATGAAGATTGTGAGATAGATGAGATCTCACTAAAGGTAGAGTTGAGAATGATAGAGGAGCTGTTTGGTAATTCAAGAGAGATGAAGGAAGGTGCAAACCATGGTGAAGGCAGCATTGGGAAGAGTGAGACAAGACAAGAACAAAGGAATGAGACCAAGATAGTTTTGGTCAAGAAACAGGAACATAAATGTGAAGGCAGCCAAGAGGCTTCATGGCCTCAATGTTTTTCTACTAAGGTGGCTTTTGATGTTTTGAATGCAGGTATGGAAGATGAAAACATTGGAGACATATATGAAAATGAAACGTGGAAGTGGGAGATTACAGCTGAGAAGGAGATGAGGAAAAGAACATACCAGAAGAGGAAGAAAAGCAAGATGAAAGGCAAAGACCAGGAAAGACAAGCATTATCATTGACAAGAAGAACTTGGGATCCAGGCACACAGTAAAGGCTAAAACATGGAGACACCATTTCATTTGAACTAAGGTTCAAATTGTTTCTAGAGGGAGAGTATGATGCAGGGGCATCTGCAGAACAAGTCATATTCAAATTCAAAATTTGATTTATTTTATTTTCCCTCCTAAATGTTGAAATTGAAGGGTAATTGTAAAAATAAATAAATTAGTAAAAGTAAAAAGGTAAAATAATTGTGGGCTATTGAGGAAATCAAGGAGTGGTTGAAATTCTTTCAACCTGGGCATTTTGTTGTAATTAAAAAAAAAACTGTATTTTGTTCCCTTAAGCCAAGTTGGCATAGAAGTTAAAAAAAGATTCATTCAAAACAAAAATATATATATTTTTGATATGGACAGGGGTAGAGGGTAGTAGTTAGAGAAAAGAAAAGAAGGCCTTAAAGGCCATATAAACTGTATAGAGATTATGTAGGTATGAGTCTGTAATAGGTCTGCATTATTCTTGTTGATTACGAGTCCTTTGTAATTGTACAATGTTTGACTATGTCTTCATGTTTGAGTAGAGTCCAGAAGTGTCGTAATATCTTTGCAAGATGACCGTATATGAGGAGAGCTACAGAAGTTTTGTATATAACAAATCCGTGCAGGCAGATTACAAATCTTGTAACACGCTTCATGCAGCTGGTTTATTTTGCGGGAGATTCAGAGCAACATTTATCTTTTCTTATTGATTGCCGTGCAACCTTTGGAAATATGGACCTGTTAAAGCACCATCATACCTGTAGCTGCAAACACAGGTTATTTGAGGTCATGGGGACTCAGCAGTGAGCCGTAAGGGTTTATTAAGTGCAGACCTGCTTATACAGTCGCTACCAATGGCCGTTACAGACTTTATTACATGCTGGGCATGATTCCTGTAGCAGACCAGCAACCTGTTCACAGTGTCTAATTGTATAACGGTCTGGGAAAAGCAATAAGCAAGTCATGGTGGACATATTCTGAGCTGTGGCAAAGCTTTTTGTGGATGCTGGTGTCATATGTTTAGCCAGCTGGACGTGGCTTCTTCTCAACTGCTTGTAACTAATAATAACTTCAAAGATGCGGATTTACGGACACAACCCAGTGAAACAGTAAACTCATTGCTAGAGCTTCATGTAGTTCCTATTTTCAATGAAAACGATGCAGTCAGCACAAGGAAAGCTCCATACGAGGATTCTTTTGGGATAATGATAGTTTGGCTGCTCTCTTAGCTCTCGAGTTGAAGGCTGATCTGTTGATTCTTCTGAGCGATGTTGATGGGATTTACAGTGGACCTCCAAGTGATCCTCGTTCAAAGCTTATTAATACGTATATAAGAGGAAAACATAATGAGGAAATTACCTTTGGTGAAAAATCTAGGGTAGGAAGAGGTGGCATGACAGCAAAGGTGAAAGCTGCTGATTAAGGAAGCAGAGGAGTTTACAGAGGAGGACAAAAAAAAGTAAAAGATAGAATTGACTCGAGGAACAATCTTGAATACAGGAAAAGAGATCGCCTATTTTGGAAGGCCTTTGGCCTATTGCGAATGGGGGTACCTTTGTAAGTATACAGACCATTGAATCTTCGCTATTGTGTAAAGCCTATAGGCCATAGGTGAATGAGATAGGTTGCAGGGCATATATAGGCACCTATAGACTTGAACCATGAACATTGTTATTCTATATTTGAAAGGCCTTTTTTTTTAATGTGGTTGTATAAAATGAAAGGATAGTCCTGAATGGCAAAATAAAACCCAAATAGTATTTTTAGTCTGATGACAGCCATCAATTTGGTATCAGAGCTGTAACTGTTTAAGGCTTTCATCAATTTGGTATCAGAGCAGTCTTGGACAGTCTTTCATCATTATTGGTATTGGGGTCTTTCACCATTTTTTCCTATGTAACTACATCAATGATTCATATATTGTACATGAGTCCACTTTGAGTGTAGTAATACATGTTGGGAACCATAGTCAATTATTTTTGATAAAAGGTCAAGGAGTTTGTACAAAATTTAAAAAGGACAATGTCTAAAATAGATGATGTTCCAACTTGGTCTAGATTGGTCAAAAGGATCAAAAGGTTTATGCAAATATTTATGAGTAAACAAGCTAGCATGAAGTATCTAACATTTCAATATTCACACAAAGATAAGAAAGTAAAAGGACCAAAAATAAAAATGCCAATCTCTAAGGTTAAAGTGCTTTAAATTAGTCGAATCTAGGAATTTAAAAGTTGTTAGGTCTTTTGGCCAAATGTGGTATCAAAATCTAGGCTTAAATAAGGCATTCACTAGGAATCATGGCCAAACAACCTCAAAAGCTAGACTTTGAAATAGATGCAAGTTTTAATCTAATAGATTTGAAACACTTTTAACAAACACTAGGCATTTGATTCTAGGACATGGACTTGATCAAAGAGCTATAAGGTATGAAACAAAAGGCACTTTAGAAATAGTTTATTTTCTCACAAAAAATGGTATAAAACTTGGTTCTTTTGACAAACAAGCTAGACAAAAGTGAATAGTATAATTGTTTTAGACAAAAGATCACAAAAGTACACTTGGATTGGTGTAAAATATAGGAACAAATTTGAAATCTATGCAAGAGGGTATATGAAACAATATTTGAAATGTTTTGGGTGGCATGATGATGCTATACTACCCAAAAGGTGTGAAAAAAAAGTTTGTTTCAAAAATGCTCTAAGGCAAAGATAATTTCCCATAATTTTGATAGAATAACACTACTTTTATTGACTCAAAATTTTGTGGTGCATAGACTTAAAGTGAAAGTTTTTAGCACAAAATGGTTTAAATCTATAAAATGGTGATAATGATCTTGAGTCTAAAATGACCTTCAACCCAAATTTGAAATTGAACCTAAGTTATCTCAAGTTTAGTGTAAATGGAAAACCCAGTTAACACATCAACCCTATGAACTTATAAAGGTGAAATTTAAAATTTAGATTATAAGTGAAGGACTTTAAATAGCTTTGGTAAAGGTCTACACTCAATTGGGCATCATAACTATGTCAAAGTGGATGATATGACTCTCAAGCTTTTGATGAACTTTTCTACTAGGAAAATTGATGATCTCATGTGGGAAGCATAATGCCTCTTTGTTCATAGTAAAATTAAGACCATGTGTTTGGTTTGAATTTATTTGTTTACACCAAGTTTTGACTTCAAAAAAGACTCTAATATAAGATAAGACCAAGTAATTAATTGCTCTCAGATACTAAACTAACAAGGTTATTTGGTATTATTGGAATCTATCAATATACATCATTTGAGAGGATTTTAAGTGTTTATCAAAAAGTAAATGCGTATTATATAGTATGGTTTTTACACCCCCCCTTCTCTCAAATGATAGTACTATGGCATGGACCTTGTCGTGAACCTTGCACCAATAATACTTTTGTGGCAAGTGGGGATTTGTCTAAGAGATAACAAGTTTTCAAACATTCTAGGGGAATAAATTACACAATGACTTTCATGCCAAAAAATGCAAACTAAAAGCATGGATTTTGGGTCTGTATAACTAGGTTTGTTATAAAAAGTCTAACCCTTTTTTCAACTACTACATCCTACTATTCACTCCTTGTAGTGTGATGTCTACCACTATGTCCTATGTGCAACTCCAATTAGGATCAAAATGAAGTCAATGTCAGGAGGTGAAACCCTAGTTTAAAGCTTCCCTACATAACTTGTGGGAGGTGATGAAGTCTCCCTCGCAGGCCAAGTTTTCATAAAACTAAAGAAAGCATGAAAGTAGAAAGACTCTAGGGTCATTTTTAAGGTCACCCAAACTTTGCCAAGTTTTTGGGGAGAGCTTTAGATGACTTTATTTCTAAGCCTTGGACTAGGATACTTGTAATAGGAATGACACTTTTGATTCCAAGGGTTCCCTAAAGGGGACGAATGGAAGAGCATACACATAACATCCCTCTTTTTACCAAAAAATAATTTAATCTAAACATCCAAGTAAATATAAAAGGCTTTGAAAAGGTGAGTTTATTTTTAATCCCAAATGGAAAATGAGGTGGTGTTAGTTTAAGCCCTTGGTTTTAGTTGCAAACTTTGGAAACATTCACCATAAACATGTAAAATTTATTTTGTTAAACACCAAAACAAGGTTTCTTATTTATTTTTAAGCATGCAAAAGGTGATCTAAACATGTTTCTAACAAATGTCAAGTATGTTCTTGCAAGAAAAATGTTATCATGTCCTTTAGCCTTGAAGCTCTTTTAGGTTTGAAATAATGAACTTTAAAAAAAGAGATCTTAGGTCTGTGTTTTAAGAAAAACACATTGACTGACATCAGTTATATAACCGATTATGGTTACATTTTCTAATCAATGATAGTTATCTAACTGACATCAATTATACCAATGTGACTGATGATAAGTATCCAACTGATGTTGGTTTTACTAACTGATATTAGTTAAGCTATCCAATCAATTTCAATCTTACTAGTTGATGTTGGTTATTGTGTAAACACATGGCAAATAAAAATGGCAAAATAAAGTTAGAAAATTAATTTGAAAGAGTTTTAATGGTCCAAATAAATATTTAAAATTATCTTCATGTGTGAGATGCATCTAGTCCCACCAATCATGCCATATATGATCTAGGAATTTGACTCAAGAGAGGATGGTTAGTATGGTGTTAGTTTATAAATGAAAGTAAAACGAAAGAAACATACTAAATAGCATAACATCTCTAGGTCTAGATACTAGGGAGAGCTTAGTTAAGAAACATGCATAAATTACACAATTAAAATTCAAAATAAATCCTCTTTTACCTTCCTTGGATGCTCCAAAATGCTTGTTGTAGTGGCTTTCTCGGTTTATGCTCATAAATTCCTCATCAATGGAAGCTTGGCTACCTCCATCTCTCCTTGACACCTTTGGATTGTGTCTTGGCTTGGATTGGGATAAATTTGGCATGATAACACTAATTGATTGAAGCTTTGTAATCAATTATTCATTATAACTTTGCATAATCATGTCTTAGAAATGATGTTCATGGCCTCTCTATTTATAGATTTTTGAGAATGTCTAGAATCAACCTGAACCATCGATCCTAAGATTGAGATGTGTGGTTGAGGATTAATTCAATTTTTGTAATTAAATTTATAATTATCTTCATAATTAAATTAGAAGAAGTGGAAATTAATATTCATGGAGTCCATCATGGAAGTCATTGATGAGGCATGGAGGGCATGAATCTTGATATTTGTGGCATTTATGGCCTAAGGATGTCTTCCCAAGAAATGAGGTCACCTGATGATGTAGATATTCAATATTCATTTCCAAAAATAAGTATTCAACAAGTTTTCATGGAATTATTGATTATGCCTAGATTTGGGTTAATTATATCTTAAGTGTGTTTAAGCACTTTGTGCACAAATTACTCAAATTGATCACAATGCCTTGTTATTAGTCCACAATTTAATTGTATTGGAATTAGAAGGTGATGTCAGATGTATTAGATCTATATTCCCAATTAGGATGTTACTAAAAACAAATAATGGAGGCATGTGTCTCATGTAAGAAATTTGATAGGAAAGAGCAATCCAGAGCACCCAAGTGCAAAATTAACATTTTGACTCAAAATGATCTGATCACAATTAGCTGGCCCATAAATTACATTACCCAATTTAATGATACTTAGGCTAAAATTGGCACTTGAATATGTTAGTTCCACAATTTTTAATGCATTTTAGTGTTTTTAGGCCTAATTATTCATTTTGGGTGGAAATTGGTCAAAATCCTTGTTGGAGATCATCGATGGCTAGTTTTTGCTATCTACAATTAAAAGTTTAAGCATGTTCTAAAGATCCAATAATGTGAGTAGATAGTTAATAATTAAATGGTGCTAGAGATATAGTGAGGTGATTCCACATGGCATGATGAAACTAAATGTAATAAGATTGTTTGAAATGTGTACAAAGATCATATGGGGATACTAAGTGGCATAACCTTGGGGCTAGGTGTATACAATAGCCAATGATGTATTACCCCTTTGATCATGATTTGATGGAGCACATTCACTCACCCAATCAAGATCTGATGGAAATCAAAGAGTTGAATCAATCCAAGATCCTCTAGGGAGATGTGGGAAGGACAAGTGTCAAGCACTCAGTGGGTGACCAAGAAAATAAATGGTTTACAATCGATCATGCATCTAGAAAATCAATGATGCGAATAAGAGTAAACATTTGAAATGGGTTAGGATGAATGTGGTGGTGACATGTGTCACAAATATAATGAGCTAGATATGGATATATGGTTTGTGTTTGATCCATGTAAATAAGACTGAGGGTGCATATTTGATCTAACTTCTAGATTGTACCATAAAATGCCAAGTGTCTAGATTAGATCCAATTAGTTTTATTTATCACTTTTAATCCCCATGAATTCCTAATTAGATCTAATGTGGCATACTAAATGTTAGTATGTGGTATGTTTTGGTTTAAAAGATAAAATTGATGGTTCTTTCATGGATGGATAATGATTGAAAGCACAAAAGAATATCTATGGGCCACCCCAAAGAATATTTTCCAAATAGTTGTAGATCATTTTCAAAAATTTCCATAGCTAGAGAATTTTGATTACAGTCATCACAAGGTAATGGGATTTATTTGTCATTCATAGGAGAAGGGAAACTATCTAGAAGATTCTAGATTTACCATCAATTAAGAAAAAAACATCTCTAGATGGTTACACATGAGGACAAATTCTGTCTAGCTCCTCAAGTGATTTCCTCCCTCCAACTATGCATGTAAGCAGTCAAAATCATCTCTAGGTGATTGCATATGATAAAAAAATTGTTATTTGGGCCTCCACCATGAAGTTTACCATCTTGATCATGAATTCACTGGCATCTTTAGTAAAATATCAATGTCTTATTGCATATCTTCTTCATTCCTTGTAGAGGTTGTTAGAAGAATGATTCTTCTTACAAATGGATGAATATCTCATGGCATGGAAAAAAGGGCATAATCTAGCTAGAAGAATCTTGGCAAACTTGAAAATTTGTCTTGAAAATTTTCAAACTGTGAACCATAGTCCTAGAATTGAAAAAGGATTTAAAAGGTATAAATAGAAGGCTTGTCTTCTATTCAAGAGTTGGTTGTGTTTTTGGGTCTTTTTTTTCTTTATAAGTATAGGCTCTTCAAAATTTTGGGATCAATACTATGTGTATATTACCTCTTTCTAAGGTGGTTGTAACTGTATAATCATTAAGAAGCTCTAAGAGTATGTTTATATGTCTCCCATATCTAACATGGAGTAAATCCACCATGCTTATCCCCATGGTAGAATTTTGAAACATTGATGTGTATAATATTTTCTTTTAAAGTTAATGAAAATGCTTGCGGTTTTATTTTAATTTCTATTGATGAAGTGTGGTAAAATGTTTTGTAAATTATTTTGATTGGACATTTCAGTTTATGCTCAATACTAGTTGTCATTCTGTATATAGATTTATATTATAAACCCTTTCTAAATTATTTTAGGATATGTTGTTGAATAACTTGTTAGGGTACCCTAAATTTATGGATTTGATAGTAAAAATCATGTGAGATTATAGTTTCAATGTATGTTCTAGGATTTCAAGGATCATTTGGGTATTTACATTTCATTGGCACTAATAAGTGCAAATTACTCCTAGTAGTTTCATTAGCTTACATTTAAGTTTTTTTCATCTTTGTAATAAGTGATGTCATGAATATTGAAAAAATATATGCAAATTAAAATCCACCAACACACTGACCTCCCCTTTGTATAATCATCTAACTTGTCCTACCCTATCCTACCCTACAATTAATAGACCCTTTACATATCTCGTGTTATTCTCTAATAAATGCATAAGATATTACATACTTAACATGCGTCTACATTTTGTGCTTTAAATCCTAGAATTATAGTCTTTCACTCAACCCCCTTTTTGTTGAAAATTCTTTAGAATGAAGATTTCAATCACTTTAAAATCTATCTTTAGTAGCTTGTATAAGACATAGTGCACTTGTTCATTATGTGTGATAACCCTTCCCAAGTGGAGTGAACGAGTTTGGTTGTACCCTGGTCATATCTATGCCTTTTTTGTGATAAAAATCCCCATGGTGGTTTAATTTTAGAATATTTCCATGTGATCAAGATACCCCATAGGTCTTCTCACCTTGGTTTAGGTAGAGCCAGAAGTAGTAGGGAGTTGACCATACCCTTTCTAGGATCCTCTAAGTCATTTTATATATTCTATCTAATATTGATGATAAACCCTTCACTAAATACAATAACATACTAATAGGTTTTCATCATTATTTGAAATTTTATTCAAGTGTGTAAGGTCAAGTGTACGAGGTATACAAATAGGAACTAACATGACCTTGGTCAAATTAAAATATGTAGATGTTTTTCTTAATACTAATATCCTTCCATGTAAATTTGGTGTCTTGAAGTGTTTCCTCATTCAATTTATAATCATCCAAAGTTTCTCTATCATAATTTGATGTGAAATAGACCATCGAGTTTAACCTTTAGGAGATAGCCATTGTTATTCAAAAATATAGTCATTGGGATTTAAATTCAAACTGACTGTCTGTATGCATAAGCGACTAGTGAGAAAATAAGTTTTTATAGAATCTAATCTATCAAAAAGTTTTATATGGTTTAAAAATGTTTTTTTTTCTAGAAATTGAGAATAATAACCTCTAGTTGTGGCATGTATTAAATTTTTATACAAGTTCATTTACTATAGGTAAAAGTCAAAGGTCCTAACTATGGTAAAAACAGAAAAACATAGTGAGTAAATAAATGCATGTAGAGACTAAAATAGAAAAATTTGGCATGGTATATAAATAATAAATGAACTAGACTCCTTAATTAAAAATATAAAAGAGTAATTTATTCATTAAATTCCATAAAATTTATCTTATTTCTTATCAAAGTTGACTATTATTTTCAATGGATTAGCAGATTTGAATCACCTTGTTGAAAGAGTGTTATTAAAAGCCTTAGAATTTGAGTTATGGTATTTAAAGAACATGGTGGTGTTTTTTTTGGAATTTTATGTCCTATAAATTTTATTTATAATATCTAAGTCATTGAAAATGGTGCAAATATTGTTCACAAGATGACCTAGTCAGAGATGGATAATAAAGGTGTATGTAGTAGAGATTGGTTTATATTCTCCACATTTTATATTATAAATCCATATATTAGTATTTTAAAATTTTATAAGGACATATTAAAATATTTTTAATTAATTATAAGATCTTTTTTTTCTCCCTATAGGTGGTATAAGTCGTTTTTACCATGACTAGTTCTTGAGAAAGTTTAAGGGTTATAGGTATGCAAGGTGAAATAAAGTGTTTGAGACTCAATGATAGGATTAAATGTTTCTAATAATTTTTTATATATTTTTAAATATTTATATTATCTATAAATTATTTATATAATGTGGATATATATGTTAATAATTTGAAACATGAAATCCAAAATGGCCTTTCTAGTTGTGTTAGAATAGTGAGAGAGAAGCCTGAGAAATTGGTATGTAAAACCAATAGTTGACATCAAAATCAATGGTATACATGTATTATATGATTATATGTAGGTCATATATAAATTATTAATGTGAATTATAAGTTTTATAATTATAATTACATGAGCTAAAGACAACATGATTTAAGACTATTCTTTAGGGTCATTGACAATTTTCTATATGTTGGTGAGAAAGATGTTTCTATGTCATATTGACTTATTTGGAATAATATAAAGTATATGATGTTTTTATATATATTATATAATATATAAATCATTTATTTAAATTTTTTTAAAGTTAATATTCATATTTTGGTATTCAAATATTCTTGACTGTGTTTTGGAGTAGTTTGGTAGTGATGAGTGGTCATATTGCAAGAGTGTGTTTGAGGTATGTTTCCCTATTTGATGTCCCATGGACATCAAGATTACTATGATTTCATGAAGGTTATAACCATGTATTTTAATCACATATATTTGTGTAATATTTTGTCATATGGTTTATATTTTTAATGCAAACTTTTTCTATGTGTAAAGGCCTAATTGCAAATAGGCCTAATAACATGGTTCAAGGTATGATTTGGACTAAGAGGTATAATGGATCTAAGTGGATGTTATAAAGGTTATATTGGAAGTATGTTTTATATTTTAAATTCATTTGTTAAGGCTCAAGGTGTTCCAAGATGGTTCATGTGTAACATGTGGTTGATATAGGCCTAATTGCATTAGGTCTCTATTAGGCTTAATTGGGTTTGACTCTTAATGGTAATGACCAACATTGTGGTGATTATTTAACTTATTAAACATGTGAATTTTTATTTTATAAAGGTGATCTAAGTCTAAAATGTGTTTGGCCAACCAAGATGGGTGAGAGCAAAAGTCAAGTATAAATACAAGGCATAATAGGTCTACTTGAACTAATTAAGAAAAAAGAGTGAAAGTGAATAAGAGAAAAGTATAATAGGGTGTGTGGGAATAATAAAATGATGTAAATAATTTTTAATACATTAATATAAAATCATATTTTAATCCATGAGAAGTGTAGAGCAAAGTTTTACTTGAGATCAAGGGTTCTAGACCTAGTATGAGAAAATAAGGGCTAGTTAACAAGAAAGAGTGTAAGCAAGTAAAAGAGAACCTTGAGGAGAATAAGGATTTCTTGGATACCTTTATAGGAATGAATAGGATTAAACATGAACATATAATAGGAGTTTTGAGTGTGATTGTCAAGGTCAGCTAACATAATGAGCTTAGTGAGAGGCATTTTGATCGAGTGATCGTAGAAGGTTGTTTGATAGGGGTAGAAGGTGAAGGAGAGATAAATGAGTTTAATTATGATTTAAAAATTATTATAGCTTCATCAGAGATGTATTCTAGGTGTATGTGTGTAAGCATAAGATAATAGTGAGCAAAGAAGTGTCTGGAAAAACCAATCTACCAAGAATTTTATTATGGTGTAAAAAGGAATTTTATTTTATAAATTGAGGATAATAACATATATTTGGTTCCATTTATTAACTATACATACAGGTGAATTTGTTATAGGTAAAATTTAAACGTTCTGACTATGGTAAAAACCAAAAAAACTAGTGAGAAAATAAATGTATATAGAGCACAAAATATTGAGAATTTTGGCATGGTATAAAATGAAAAGATGAAGTAGACTCCTTAATGAAAAATATAAATGTGTAATTTATTCATTAAATTATATAAAATTTAACTTATTTATTGTCAAATTTGATTACATTTTTTAGTGGACTGGCAAGTTTGAGTGAGCTTCTTGCAAGAGTGTTCTTAAATATTTTTTATCTGAGTTGTCATATATAAACAAAATGGTGTTGTTTTTTTGGAATTTTTTATCATATAATTATTTTTTAAATCTTGGAAGGAATTAAAAATGGTTAAAATACTATTCACAAGATGACCTATCTAGTGAAGCTTGATAGTGAAGGTGTATGTTGCAGGGATTGGGCTATATTTTCCACATTTTATATTAGACATTTATATCTTAGTGTTTTAATATGTGATAATTAAATTATAGTATATTTTTAATTAATTATAATATCTTTTTTGTATCTCTACAGGTGGTCTATGTCATGTTCATCATGACTGGTTCTTGAGACAGTTTAACAGTTCCAGGTATGCAAGGTGAAGTGAAGTGTTTAAGACATTAGAATAGGATTAAATGTTTCAAATAAACATTATGATATTTTTTATTATGTATATAATATATACATACTTTATGGAAGGATTAGAGTGACGTTAAGAAGCTTAAACATGAAATCCAAAATGGCCTATCTAGCTATGTTAGAATAGTGAGAGAGAAGCTAGAGAAATTGGTCTATAAGACCAATTTTGACATAAAATTTAATGTTATATATATTTTATGATTATATATAGGTAATATTAAAACTATTAATGTTAATTAAAATTGTTTTAAGTAACATTACATGAGCTAAAGACAACATGCTTCAAAACTATGTTTTCAGGGTCGTTGACAGTTTTCTGTGTTAGTGGGAAAGATATTTATATGTCATATTTTCATATTTTGAATCATATAAATTATATTATTATTTATATATATGATATATTATATAACTCATGCATCTATATATTTTTAAAGTGTATATGTAGATATTGGTATTTAAAGATTATTGACTGTGTTTAAGAGCAGTTTGGTAGTATTGAGTGGTCATATTGTAAGAGTGTGTTTGAGTTTTGTTCCAATATTTGGTGATGTAAAATATACATGGAGATTAATATGAGTTAATTAAGGTTATATAAATTTATTTTAAGGACATGGTTATGTGTAATGTTTGGTCATATGGTTTAGATATTCAAGGCAAAACAAAATTGTGTATAACGGCCTCATTGTAAGTAGTCCTAATAAAGTGTTTCAAGGTGTGATTTGGGATAATATATATAATAAATATAATTGGATGTTATTAAATTTATATTTTAATTATGTTTTATATTATTAATTTATTTTGTAAGGTTCAAGTTTTTCCAAGATGTTTTAAGTGTAGCGTGTGGTTGAGATAGAGTTAATTGCATTCGGTCTCTATTATGCCTAATGGGGTTTTGAATCTTAAGGGTAATGACCAAAATTTTGGTGATTATTTTAATTATTAAATGTGATAATTTATATTTTAAAAAGTTTATCCAAGTTAAAAAATTATTTGGGATGACCAAGGTGGGTGAGAGCAAAAGTTAAGTATAAATACAAGGCATAATATGCCTATTTGAGTTAATTAAGAAAAGAGAGTGAAAGGGAATAAGAGGAGAAAAAAGGGTTGTGTGTGATAAATAAAATGATGTAAATAATTTTTAATAAATTTATAAAACATTATATTTTCATCCATGAGAAGTGAAGATTAGAGTTGTACTTGAGATCAAGTGTTCTAGACCTAGTATGAGTAAATAATGGCTAGTTAACAAGAAAGAGTGAAAGCGAGTAAAAAAGAACATTGAGGAGTACAAGGATATTTTTGAGACCCTAAAATTAATTTATATTATTATAAATTAAAATATAATATTAGGTATTAGTGTGATTTTCAAGGTAATTTGACCTAATGATCCTAGTAAGAGGCATATTGAACACATGAGCTTAGAAGGTTGTTTAAGAGGGGTATAATGTTAAGGAGAGATGAACGAGTTTAATATTGATTTATATATTATTATATATTGATAATAAATTTATTTAAATTGTATGATAAATATTTTAAATCATATAAATAAGATTGAGAGTTGAAGAAGACATCATCATCTGTTAGTTGAGCAATAAGTTATTGAGGTGATCTATTATATTTTGGCTATGCTGATGCTGAGTCAAGAGGGAGTTGGATTTTAATTTAATTTTGTATATTTTATAATTTTACTTCAAGTGTCTATTTTGGTTCAAATTCACTTATGGGGTTGGATCCTCCTTGAGAGTTGGAGCTTTCTAAAGACTAGTTGAGTGGGTATTTGACTAGGTAGGGGTTGGAGCTCCTTATGGGATTGGTGTCTCAAAAAATGTTAATCCATTACTTATGGGATAGTATTAAAAGTAAATTTTAAATGTTTTTTATCCCCCATGGGTATTTCACACATATATCTTGTGTTCTTATGTTGATATTTTACTTGTTAGCTATGTGATTGCTTCTCTATGCATTGTTTGATTACTAGTTTGGTTTGAATGGTTAAAGAATGATGAGTGGAATTGAATAAAAATATTATAAAATGATCCACCCCTCCATTATAATTTATTTTTATTCCATTAATATTATCATCCTTCGGATTAGATCATATGATAATCTTGTCTCCTTTAAAAATATACCAAAATAAATAAAAAAATTAAAAAAGCAAAAAACACTTTCAGTACCTATATGTTCTATTGTTTCCTTGTCATCTATGTGTGAGTTCTATGTTAAGTAATAACATGTAATTTTAATCCTACATACACATACATATTTATACACACACACATGATACATTTATGGGTGTTGGGCATTGAATCTACTGACATCATCAAGAGGTTAGGGGCATCCATATTCTATGATCTTGATACACACATGTTATATGATTCAATGATCACTATAAAATATCTTGATTGAACATACATATGTACTTATAGATTCCTATTATCCATGATTATAAATTACATAGGGTACTTGATATGCTATGTACTTGAAATTTTTTGTGAACACATTTGATCCATGGGCCACTATGACATGTTTATTCTTATTACTCATGCTTTTCATTTACACACTTCCTTTAGTGTTTTAACTTTCTATTTAAATATGATCCATTGTATGAAACCCATATTCCTATCATTCCCTTCTAGGACATTTTAATATTTCATTACATTTGTTGACATTTGAATATGTCATTTTTTGCTTTTGTGGACATTTGACTAAATCATGTCCGTTCAATTTCATGGAATTTAAACCTTCCCCTTATTTTAAATATCCTTAGACCATTGCATTCTGACTTGAGTTTGAGTTCTCATGTGTGTGTGTGTGTGTTTATTATTGATCTTATAATGTTACTATCTATATGTTTCCATTATATTTATCATGCATCTTAGGCCTACATGTGATCACATTGGTTCTATGTGCTTTAATGTTACATGTACCTAGACATATTTCCTTATATATGATACATGGTTACTATAATCATCTAAAAATGACACTTGAGTAATAAGAGTGCTACTTGAGACCACCTATCCCTAGATTATCCCTATAGGTATATTATGGCCTATTTTAAAACTTATCCAACCTTTTTGTAGGATATAGGCATCTCTAGTCATCCCTAAAGTAGGCCTAGACCTTCATTCCTACATCTTAGACTTTTATTCTAAGGTTATACTACTTGGATAATAGCACCATCATAGGGACAATAATGTTGCATGGCACTAGTGTTCCAATTTTGGTGATACTATCCTTTCCCTCATTTCCCTCAAAATTTAATACCTTTTAAGGTCATCTTAGACCTCTTTTAACATCCACACAAGCGCCAAAAAAATGTATACATGAATTTTATCCCTCTAACCACTAAATGGAAGGGAGATGTAAATTACACATACAAATAAAGACCAATTTGTGCATAGTTGAGGTTATCAATACATATTATTCCCTACTTATGCATACTACCATTTACCACATTCCTAATATTAGATTACTCAAATTTATAGCCTCGAGTAAATTCAAAGCATATAAATATATAATAATACTATATTCACTTGCACTTGCACCAAAATTTAGGTTTGGATAACTAATGCTTGATCTCTCTTCAGAGTATTTGTATGTAGGAAACTCCCATCACAATAGGGTGTTAAACATGTCCAACCTACCCCACTAACAAACACACTTCACTACTTGTATCAATTGAATGCACTAAAAACATGTAGGATTAGGTTTTGATCATAAAATCAATCAAAATAGGTCATATATAGGGTGTTAGGACTTGTGCATGCAAGAACATGCTGATATACCTAGATATAAGAGCACTTAGAAGCTCAGAATAATTTTGTATGTATGACACTACTACCAAAATAGGGACACTAGCACTATATGACACTATTGTCTAATTAGGGTTATACTAAATGTAGAGGGGTTTGACACTTTGATCTTTTTTGTGACACTAAAAATAGCCTTTGCCTTTATTTTAAGCCTCTAAATCATCCATCTTAGTCATTTTCCTACTATGTCCTCATTTACATTAATTATTATTATTTTTAGAAAGGTCAAATTTATTCAATTCTATAATAGATCAGTGGCTATATTTATTGCATATTTAACCCTAGTTTACTATAGTCATCCTTTTAACAACCTAAGATGTACATACTCTAATTCATAAAAGTTTAAAACATTTGGTTAACAAAAATTACTTTCAATATTACACAAACCCTAACCCTAGACAACCCTAAGTTTTATGTTTCTAGCCTTCCAAAAACCCTCAACCATAATTATATTTCATATAATCATGATAATAATTACATATCAAGTTAATTAATTTTTGATGCAAAGTTTTTTAGCATCTCTTGCATGCTTTTTTCATTTCATTTGGAATGAATTAAAATATGACATATACACACACACACACACACACATACACACACACACACACACAGAGAGAGAGAGAGAGAGAGAGAGAGAGAGAGAGAGAGAGAGAGAGAGAGAGAGAGAGAGAGAGAGAGAGAGGATTTAAATAAGTTAAAATACATGTCATATTTCATTACATGTTATCTTTATCTTATGTGTAATTCCATTAAAAAATAAATAATTACATACATAGATTATATACTACATAAGCTAACAACAAGTTTCATGTTTCAATGTCATATATTATACATAGGAAATAGTATACTCTTCCTCATCTGTATATGGGTGATAGATACTTTACCTCTAACTAGGTCCATGTTATCACTCATTCACAAGATGAGGATACCTACACAATTGTTCCTAATGCCCATACTCACTCTATCCACACATCTCCCATATATGGTGTTGGCTTAAATGTTCAATTATAAATAACCAAGGTTTACACTTGTGAGACTTTGAGGGATCAAATTACTAGTATGAGCAAGTTAATATCAGTGATACATAATCAAAATCAGTTATTAAGTGAACATGTCACATTATTGACAAATCAAATTACATGTACAAAGTCTTCAAAATATACTAGTGTTCATCATGTATATACATATACAACCAATAAAGTGGTTCCTAACACTCTTTCTAATCCAAATCATAAAGTATAATATAATGCATCTATTATAAGTGATTCATAAATCTTACAAGGGTTCAGAAAGAGTTAAAGTGAGATACTATAGGAAATAATTAAAGTTAATTTGATCAACCTACCTCCTCTATAGCTAGTGAGGAGATCCATATATTATTGTGCATATCATAGAATGCATGGGTACCACACCTATTCATGTTTAGCATTGAAAATGAAAATACAATATATAATGGACACATATGAATCAAAGGGTGACACATCATCCAAACAACAAAAAATGACACATAAAAATAAAAAAAGGGTCACATTAAGAAATAATACAAAAATGGTTACTAAAGCATAACTCAAAACAACGAAAGGTTCACAAAGCATAATCAGAGTAAAAAATAGTACAAAAAACATAGGTAAATAAAGTAAAATATTTAAATATACCTCAACAAAATGAGGCTCAACTTTCAAATCAATATGGGTTTCGTCAAAAACATCTACAATAATTTATTTATCACAGTCAAGGTTTGGGAAATCATGCCTAAGGCATCACTACTCCTATTCTAGCAGTTGATAATTTTGGTCAGTTAGGTTTGGGATTTATTGAGCATCCTAAGTAAAATCCATCACAAGTATAGTTTATGAAGGAAAAATATCTAGATACATAGGACATGTTATAGAAAGATCAAGAACGTAATTTGCAAAACCAAATCATGCTAAGCCAACAAGCATTCTCAAAAAAGGCTTTTTATAAAAAGAGCTTCTGGAGAACCATATTCCTAAAATAAGAATAGTTCATAGGGTAAAATAAAAAATATATTTCAAATCACACTTCAACAAAGATCAATTCCATAATATGATGTAATTCCTAATGCTCATCCAAATACAATAGAATTCAACACTAGCATTCTAGGTTATTATTATTATTATTATTATTATTATTATTATTATTATTATTATTATTATTATTATTGTTGTTATTATTGTTATTATTGTTGTTATTATTATTATTATTATTATTATTATTATTATTATTATTATTATTATTATTATTATTATTATTATTATTATTATGAACAATACACACATTTATAAAACATTCAACTAAAAAATAGAAATCACACTGCATGAGAGATTACCATTCCTATTTTTAACATAAGACACATTAATAGTGAGTCTCTTATGAGGATCTTTAATTATTATGTTCCTCCCTTATTGTAAATAGTCTCATTTATTCTTGATTCTTTTATATATTTTCATTTTCGTGTTTCTTGTGGATAACTTATATCTAGAAAACATAAAAATAGTAAAATATTTCAAAAACACAAAAAAACATTCAAATATTTACTCAAAAATATAAAATTATAGATTTTATGCATTTCCATGTTTACACTTATGATATTTTATAGATATTACATATGTTATCTATCTTAGTATAGTCAATTTTATCATACATACATGTTTCACTTGTTCTTATCGAGTGATTGTAGATTGATATATGACTCAGGTCCACCACATCAATCTAGATTTGCTACTATCTAACCATTGGGGGCATATAAGATACATAAATTATTCATTGGACACATTCCCCATATAAGGGAACCCTATACATAGTTTTGGCTACAAGGTTACATATTTCTAAACTCTACACCACAAATTTAGCATTGTTATAACCTGATATTGATCATACTACACACACACACACACACACACACACACACACACACACACACACACACACACACACACACACACACATATATATATATATATATATATATATATATATATTTTGTTAACTACTATTACTTTAGACTTAGCCTATGTAATTTTTAACTCTTACACATATTTTTATTACATGTTCATGCATAATTTCAGTTCTATCTTTCCTAATTTATATTTGATTATATCTCTATGATTCTTCTATTTGATGTAATTTGAATAAGTCATTTCTATATGACTCTACTCCACTTCTTTCCATTACATGTATGCTTTAGATATGTGCCCATATCCTTGTGTGTTCTTTCTTGATTGTGAATGTGGACATTTTAAAATGTCCTTTTATGTGGATCTAAGTCAACTTGTTTATTATTTTCATATGTTGACATTTAAAGATGTCCTTATATGTCTTATTTTCTCAAATTTAGTGACATGTTACCATGTCCCTTGTATTGTGGCATTTGGCTTACATTCTATGCCTCATATGTGTTGTATGTATGCTTTATTATATGCATAATCGCCATGAAACTTTTATATTTCTTATTACACACTCTAATTTTAAATTTCATGAGGGACCTCATGGATCTCCCCTTCCTACTTGTGTATTGTGATGGACATCCTTCCCCATCCCCTAAGTAGTTATTATTACTTAGATTTGAAATCAGATATATTATTATATCTATCTTCACAACCTTAAGAATCCCAAACATAACATAAATCACACATTAAAAACTTATGCTTAGATTATCTTACACTCTAATGTTATGTATGCACATTATATTAGATTATTACATAGATATCATATATGCTCTAGCTAACATACCTATTATAAGGTCTTTTCTTTTGAGGATAGGGGGAATTCAAATGGCTTTATCATAGATATCAAGATAGCATAATGCACTCACAATATAATTTTCAATAGAGAGGCTTCGATTACAAAAATTAGACTCAGGTAAACATAGTGGGAAATAATGAGACAAAGATCAGTTGTCATTGCACATAAATTAGAGTAGCTAGACATTAGCTCCCAAATTAGAACACTAGCATAACATAGCACTGTTGTCTAAGATACGACACTATTATCTAGTTGCCTTAGTTTTAGAAAAATATATATTGGATAGAAATGTACAATAGGTATAGTCTAGATTTACATAGTTTTAGTTATAAATTAAATAGGGGGCATTCAAATGGCTTTATTATAGATATCAAGATAGCATAATGCACTCATAGTATAATTTTAAATATATATTCTTAGATTACAAAAATTAGACTTAGGTAAACATAGTGGGAAATAGTGAGACAAATATCAGTTGCAGTTACACATAAATTAGTGTAGCTAGACATTAACACCCAAATTACAACACTATCATAACATAGCACTATTCTCTAAGATATGACACTATTATCTAGTACCCTTAGTTTTATAAAAATATATATTGGATAGAAATTTAAAATAGGTATAGTCTAGATTTGCATAGTTTTAGTTATAAATTTACCAAATTCACCTCAGTTTAGCTCAGATTTATACTATTTTTCTGAGATTGGGGGAAACATACACAGCATGACCATTCCCATTTTTAGTTCATATACTCAAATATGGATTATTACAACTTAGTCTATAATCCATATTCTCAAATAACATATTTGGGGGCATGCATATGGCACAATGTTTACATATTTAAATTACACATTTAGTGATAAAATGGAATGACAAACTCCATGTCATTATCTATGTTGTACATACCAAAAATTATATTCTAGGTTGTATACCATTTTCATTCCTTACTCCATTTATGGTGGTTAAAATTCTTGAGTGGCCCAAATCCACCTCATATACTTGAGCGGGCACATAGCTAACATCTCTAATTATATATCTCTAGTTAGACATCTCTAGTTAGACATTTCTAGTTACATTTCATAGTTATAGTTTTAGATGTATCTAATAAACATGGGTAGGAAATAATGAATTAATAATATATTTTAATTATTGAGCCACCTACATGAGAGGGTTAGACACACCATCAGTCCAATCTAATCTATACACAAGTCATGATCCACCAAGTAGGGATGGGAAATGATGTAGTCAAAAACTAGATTGAGTTCTTGATCTACCCACACATGAGGATTGAGTAATACATTAGCTTAGTCTAATATATTCAATTATTGATCACTATATAAGTGAAAACATATAGATTATTACCACATTTATGTATTGGTTCATGTACCTAGTGAAGTGTATTCATTCCTTTCCTCTCTCTTATCCATTTAATTAGATTTACTTATTTATTCAATTTTGTCTTTTCTTTTGGTATATCTTGAGTAAGTATTGATTTATTCATGTTTCTCTTGTAGGAAATGCAATGGAGCATGATTCACATACTCATATCTAGATTCATAGGATCTACCTCTTAGATAAGTCTAGGTATGATTTTTTTCTTTATCCTAGTCATTATGCTATGTTGCATTTATAAAATAAAATGGGGGAAAATGTAACCACTTAAAATAGACACTTGAGTGATAAGAATGCTACTTGAGACCATATAGCCCTAGCTTAAACCTAGACCTATCTCAGGTTCTATTTTCACACTTACCTAGCCTTCATGTAGGACATAAGCATCCCTAGTCAGCCCTAAATAAGTCCTAGACCATCATTCTTTCATCTTAGCCCTTTGTGTCTCAGGTTCTACCACCTAGACACTAGTACCATAATATGGACGATAACACCACATGGAGTTAGTGTCCTAATTTTAGTGATACTATCCTTTCCCTTCTTTTTAAACAAATGATTAGGGTCAGCCTAGACCTCTTTTAACACCCACACAAGTACAATAATAGTATATATACATGAATTTTATCCCTATAACCACTATATGTAAAGGAGATGAAAATTACATATAAACTCATAACAAATTATTGATAATTAAGGTTATCAATCCTTATTCTACCCTACTTCTGTATACTACCATCTACAATGTTCCTAAGCTCATATTACTTATATTTATAGTCTCAATCACATTCATAACACTTAGATCTATAATCATACTATATTTACTTGAACTTGTACCATCACTTAACTGGGGAGAACTACATTGGTCTTGATCCATCTTCAAAGTATTGGTATATGGGCAAGTCTCATCACAATGGGATTTGAGGATGTCTGACGTACCCCATTAACAAATACATTTCACTACTTGTATCAAATGGATACCTTAAAAACATGGAATATTAGGTTTTTCTCATAAAATAAGTCAAAATAGGTAATCTATAGGGTTTTAAATCTCATACACATAGTAATAGGCTTCATAGACCCAAACACAGGTGCACTTAGTAGATCAAAATAGTTTTGCATATAAAGGACACTGCTACTAAAACATGGACACTAGCATCACATGGTGTTATTTTATAATTAGGGTGATACTATCTAGAATGGGTTTTGACACCTGGATCCTATTTTTGACACTCATACCATTCTTTACCTTAGTTTTTATCCTTCAGATCATCCATCTCAATCATTTTCCATCTAAGTTCTCATTTGCATTATTTATTGCCATTTTTAAAAAGGTTAAAATTTGTCAATTATATAGTAGATAAATGGCTATATTTATTGCATATTTATACCCTAATTTACTATACTCAGGCATTTAAGAACATAGGATTTACATACTCTAAGTCCTAAAAGGTTAAATTAGTTACATTTATAGATTTACAATTGCCTTACCCATTTGAGATGAGCTAACTACTAGGTATTATTTTTCCATCACCTCAAAGTGGGGAGTATATTAGTGGGGGAATGTCATGGTGACATGACTTCTACAGTCTTTATAGTTTCTATATATATAGTGGGGGAATGCTTTGGAAGCATGTCCTATAAAGTTACATAGTTTTTGGAATTAGCCAAAGGACACAATTATATTATTCTGTTACACATTTATAGTAGAGTTATATACATGGTAAAATTGTGACACATATTTTCAGCATGAGACAAATCTAAGGTGTATATTATATACAATAGGTGCCTAATATTTAAAAATACAAATCAAATTTTGATTCTAAAACTATTACACATACTGATACCCAACAAACTTTTATGAACTTTAGTGAGCCAATCCAATGTAGTAGTTGTTTTCACCTTTTGGTATGGTTGGGGTGAATAAATGTCTCAATATTGCAAAAAAATTATTTTGTACTTGACCATCCAAACTAACTAGGTTACAAGTATAACTAGGTTTCATGGTTGAGTTAATCTCAAATGTCAGCTGACAACTCACTTTTTCTCTAAATTTGAGGGCATGTGCCTTCCAATATCTCTCTATCTACTTAGATATATGCATTTAAAATAATTATGTATAATTATTCTAATATTATTTTCATCTCATTACAATGATACATAGTTTTAAAAAATAACTTGCCAATAGGTAAGGTGATTACATCAACACACAGGTGTAATCCTAAACCTTAGTCTTTTAATTTAAATATATTTCATGTAATTTTGACCCAAATTATATTAAATTATTATACATTGTAAAATGTTATTGGTTGTAGGTTATTCACCAACAAATCGCTCAAACCCCACTCTAGAAAAAAACTCAAATAAAACTCAATCAAATTCAAGGTGTGCATACTCCCATGTATTTATTCCTTTCAATAAACAAAAAAATCAATTACTAGATTAAAGTGGGGGGGAAATTTAGATGATATTTATGATTATGTGGCACCTCAGTCTTATACACTTGGAAAAATCATGACCCTATTTTTTCTCTTTGTTTTACACATGCATTGATTTTTTTATCCTCACATATACTTTATCTTATGCCCCTTGACCTGTCTATTAATTAAACCAACATTATATTGATGACATAGACATCCCATATTTCCTATCATTCTTAAAATGTAATAATCTTACACCTCTATAAGTTTTGAGCCTATGCATGCTCTCTTTCTCCTTGGACATTAATCTCCAAGTCAGATAATAGTGTCAATGTTATTGTCTTAGCCTAGTGCAAGTTTCCAATGCCCTATAATCATCCAATTTTCAAATGACACCTATTAAAATGGTTGTCTTAAGTCATTTAATGTGATTTATCTCTCAATATGATTTGTATAATACAATATAAACCCTAACTCATTTTCACCTAGCAATAATACCAAAAGAACACTCAATAAGCACTCAATAAGCACTCAAGTTAACCGAATATTTCCTATTCTATCTTAATTGATATCAGTCAAAGGAAAAACCTAGATACATGTATAAATTAATAAATGAGTATTCATAAAGTCATATTTTCCAAGTTAAAAGATAGTTAAATGTTATACTTACTTTGTGCATTACATGATTCACACACAAGACAACATATAAGGGATAGCTACATGAGTATGAGACCCTATTCTAGAGTTTTGGATACATAGATAGTTCCCTCTAACAATGGGTTATTTATGGGTCAACTCAACAACATGATCCAACTAACCCATTTTTTCCAAGCTCACATTGAAGATGTAAAGCTAGGGTTTTTCCATTTCACCAGAAACAACTATCCATGACCCATTTCTGAACGCACCAAAGTGAAGGTGAAGCCAAACCCAAAAGCATCTAGGAGTTTGAATCCTATTTTATTAAGTATTATGTACAAGACACTAATTTCAAACCCAAACACTAACATCAACATAACTATTCTAGGTTGACATAAGTGTCTAGAGAGCAAGAGGCACCAAATCCTCTTCACAGTCAATGGAAATTACCTTTTCTACCCTATCCATAATTATGCTACAATATTTTAATATGATTTACTCTCTCACCTTATTATCTTAGTACTTATTTATGTTTTTTTGATTTCCATAAATGATTCATCCTATGAACATTTTTTTTCACATTGAATATGCCCTCCTTATGTCCATGACAAAAAAACCATTTCATATTTTATAGACATTTATGCACACTAGGTTCTCATCCTCAAAAATAATTGTTTTTATAAAATATTATTGGACATAAATATATTTTTTTATTTCTCGTATATACTATTCATGCATGTACCATGCACTCAACAAATGTGCTAAGTTTTTTTATATTACATGCACCTAGTATCTTTATTTTACACCCTAGGATGACCATATTTATACACATCTATGGATATTAAACTCAAAGAAGTATCCTTATTGGAAGAGTGGATACAACTATAAGGACATAGGTGCACCTAGAATAAATCTCATATAGTTTCACATACCTCTTCTGAATGTAATTAATTTGATCGATGAGCTTCCCACCATGTCACATTTACACCTTTTAGAGCATAGTTTATCACTTTAACTCATAGATATGTGTTAGTGAATTATTTTCCCAACCTATAAAAAACATAAGCTAAATACTCAATTGTAAAATATTATTTAAATTATCTCTTAATAGTTTAAACTATTCTCATGGTCCTTACCTCATGGTCTCCATGTGACCAATTTAACATGTGTATCCAAGTCATTTTTGTCAATTAGGAGTGTGCCCCTATGATAAAGTTTGCAATTCCTCACTCTTATTCAAAAATGGAATATATCCAAAGTGTGGGTGAATTTATAAGGGAGAGAATATTTATAGAGGGTTTGTTCCCTTAGTTGTCCCACTAAAAATTTCTTTTAAACTACTACCTAGTAATTCTATTAAAGAAAAAGGGTGCAAAAGACACTACTTGTAATCAAACTAAAATAAAAATGTAAATAAAAGGTGATAAACCAATTGTTTTGTGACCACTTATGATTATAATGACACTTTTATGAGATGAAAAAACTTACACACATTTACTAAACTTATTTAGGATTTCTACAATAGTGTTTCATAATAAGGACCTAACAAATTCAACTTATGCAAGGAAGGACTGGACTCACATCCAATACATGAAATTAATCTTGTTTCATAACTTATAATGACATTTATAACATCAAAATATATCATTAATATATAATAACTAGGCAATAATAAATGAAAATAAGTATTTCACTAAGCTATATCAAAAGCAAGCACATACACTTCACTCAAAAAGCCTAAAAATAGAGGAATTTAGATTCTTATTTCTCTCAATAGGTGAATACAAATTTTGGTAGACTTTAGGCATGATCCAAAAATCAACGAGTCATCATACATTCTATAAAAATGATTACATACAGTAAAGAAAAAGATTGGAGACAAAGTAGCTATTTGATTGAAATGTTATAAAATGTGTTCCTAAGTATTTACAATGTCTTATTATGTGAATAAATATGGAATTAATATTACTCCTAATTATATACTATCAAAATCTTCTTTGAATGGCACAAAATGGTCAAAACTACATAGAAAAAAGTCATGAAGTTAGTCCAGAATGTAAACAATCTGATAATATATATGTTAGGAATGTAATGACCTTGAAACATGCCATGAAACTAATAAAGACACTCTATACTCTTTTACCACTGAAAATGGCTTAGAAAGGCCTAGAAATTACTATACAACATAAGATAAATGAAGGACAATACCTTAACTCACCTAATCAACCTTTAAACCTATTAATCATGGATTTTAATGACAATTTTAATTACCTTTATAGACCAAATAATGACTCACAATAGAAAATTTCATGATATAAAAATTATCAAATGGTATGGGTGATAATTTGACCTATGAGGTCAAAATTATCAACATTTTGTTGACTCAATTGGGAAACATTCCTGCTATGCTTGAGAACTAGACCATTTACATGAATTTTGGACTCATAAAAAAATGACAAATATGATCCATGACTATAAGTGCATCTCTTGATTTAAAATAAGAACAATCTTATTATAAAAAAAGGAAGGAAACTCACAAAATAGGGAAACTAACTAATTAAATAAAATTTGCAAAGAAATCACTTTTTTGGGACAAAACACAAACAAATTATGTGTTATAACAACACTTGGAGGAAAATAAACAAACTAACTATGTACAAGTAACTTAACACTTCAATAGAAATGTTTAATATGTATCCCATTGACTCAGATTGGAAGCTCCCCACCATCCATCTTTTCAAGTTGGAAGGCATTATGGGATTTATAGCTAGAGATTATGTGTCACCCACTCCAAAGGGAATCAAAAATTTTATGCCTTCTGAGTTTATCTCTATCCTTATCCCACTTGAGGACCAACTCTCCATTAAAACTCCATAAAGAAGGTCTTTTATCAAAAGCTCTCTTCACTTGTTCTTGGTGAATTCCCATAGCTACCGTGGACTTATTTCTGTCCTCTTCCATCTTCATAAGCTTATCACACCTGATCTCCATTGGTTCATTCTCCAAAAACTCAAGTTGATTCATTAGTTCTAAAGAAAGAAACTCAAGAGAAATAGGCAACCTTGCTTCCTTACCATAAACTAACTTGTATGGAGAGTTGGCTATTGATATTTTATATGGGATCCTTTCAGGCCATAAAGTTGACTTCAACTTGAGATGCCATGACCTTTGATTATCTTCAATAGTCATTCTTATGATTTATTGATGGTGTAAAATTGCGCTAGATCCTAGCCAATCAACAATGGGAAGTTTCAAGCTGTGGGATGATGTGGCTTGAAAAAACCTCCAGGTTTTAAAGAAGCTAGTCTCTTCTATTTATAGGTGTTGGGGAAAAGGGATAGCAGATTGACAAAAATGCAAAATGCAGGAATTAAAACCTATCTATGGTGATGCACCTGAGCATAATCTTAATCCTAACTTGAGTACAAAGTGACTATTATAGGATTCTATTACATTTAAGCGCAGACAAGTGCATGATCAATGTAAAAGATTAGAATAATAGAAACAAAAGGCTCAAAATAGGGGAGTCTTTTGCTGAGAACAGGAATTGTCAACAAAGGCATAGTGTTATATCTTCCTAGTAGAATCCTCCAATCACATAAGAGGTGCAGAAGTCACACACAATTATGTAGAACTTTAGACTCCAAAAAATGAGACAAAAGCAAATAACATTTCCAATCACAACACTAGAAAATCTATAGTATAGACTACTTTGCAAATGACATAGACAACACCAACCAAGGCATGGAGCTCAAATTTCCTTAATTCATTTAGCCACATAAAGGGCAAATGAACATGCATGATTATATCAACCTTACAACTCAAGAAAATTGAGACAAGAGCAAATGATATTACTTATCACAAACCTCAGAAAGACTAAAACTATGATAATCCCCCCCTTTTAGATTTTACAATCCTACTTATATAGCCTTGGGTGTCTCCTTTGATCACTTTCTTTTCTGCGCAATCTTCTCCATCCTTCACCTCTTTGGCTGCTCAACTATCTACTCTACCTCCACTATTAGGGGACAAAAAAATGCTGCCTTCAATGCTTGCAAGCCCCAAAAATCTACCCAATGCACTATTTCATCTACTCAAATTTAACTCTCACCATATTTCCCTCTAGTTTCACTGTAACAGGTAGACGGGTACTATGTTCTGTTAGGATGGATTAGCCAATTTATGAAAAACTCTCCTTTTGATCGAGAAGGCACCAGAGGATGACACCTAGCCACTTCCATTTTCTTTAAAATATCATCCAGGACCCACCACAATCTTCATTCGATGATTAGGTTTGAAGGTGATCTCTCAAAAGTTGATACTTGGCAACCTCCATTGCTCCTGGGAAGATACGTGGCATCTTCCACTTTTCCTGCTGGGGGTATGTGGTGCCTTCCACTTTTTGGGGATGGAGTAGAGAGGGACCAAGAAGGTGACACTTGGTAGCCTCCACTACAATTTGATACTTATAGAAAATAAATGATGCCTTCATGTGTTGAATGGAAAGCATGGACCCATGTATTGAAACAAAGGCTCTTGGCAATCAACACGTGGTGGCTTCTGCTACTTCTTCAAAAGGTAATTTAGGGCCTCTACAACTACCACCTAGAAATTTTTGCTCTCTCTATCACTTAGCTAATCAAAATTCTTTGTCAAAATAGAAAACATGGGTGCCTCTTATGATATGCAGATGGTGACATGTGGTGCATTTTGTTTAACTGTAACTAGGTACCTGGCATGATCTGTGGTTCTCTAAAAAGTTATAAAGAGGTCCTCGAAAGTCACCATCTGTCCATCTTCATCTCCAAAAATCTGACATGTGGTCACTTCCGCTTGAATCCAATACTTAGGCCAACATTGAAATGAAAAGAAACAAAAGGTAAAAAGGGACCATGCTCTAAGGATGACACTTGGCAGCTTCCTCTATGCTTTGACACTTAGGCAAAATAAACCCGTCCTCTACTCTAAAACTCTACAACTTCACTCGAAGTGCCAAAATTTCAGTGCTTGACTAAAAATAATTGAATACAACATAGAGTAAGAAATTAATCTATAGTTATTGGAAACCATTAGGGCTTTTGAGCCCACTCAAAAAGAACCTGACTCCCGCTCGATCAAAATTTCAAAATTTATAGCTTCAAAAGAGCTGTCTGGAAGATAGACCACTCATGGTCAGATAATCCTTGCTTGTTCTACAACTCATCAAAATCCAAATCCAAGCTAATGAGATCCTTGTGTGAGAAGTTTTTTAAGACCTGGGTAGTGGCATTCAGCTTGGATTCTAGCCAGAAAATAGGAATTAGAATAGTTTTGACCTCAAAGGTTAGAGAATCATCTTGCAAGCTCTGAAAAACTATTTGATCCCTTTGCCTGGCTAGCATCAATGGATGGATTTGGTCCACCATCAGCACCATCCTTGCATTCAAAAATGGGGAAGGAAGGCCCAGTCACACCAGATCTTTAATGTGTTGCCTCATTTTGCCAATGCCTTATTTGAAGACATCGAGATAACTTCTATAATTGTTGGCTGTGACATTACAACTAAGCTTCTTATTGACCTATTTCATGGTGGCCATTCTATTAGGAATCCCTGTGGCTATCAATGTTGCATCCCTTGAGCTATAGAGCTTCTCTAGTAAAGAATGAGTGTCTGTGACTCTTTTAGAGATCATGGCTAGAGTGCTCTATACTGGATTCTCAACCCTCTCACATAGCTACTATGCTTTAAGGAAGAAGGTGAAAACTGGCCTAAGCTAGAGAATCTCTGAAGAGATTCTCTCCCATGCCGACTCGTAAAGGCCCTTTACCAGCTACACCACTATGATATCTCTCAGCCTATTGGCCAGCTTAATTGCTAGTTGTGTAGTCTGTTGCTACTCTACTTAGAGCTGGGCTTGAAAAGTCACAGCCTTATTCTATTCTTCTAGCAACCTTTATTGTGATTGGGTAACCTATAGTTGGAGTCCTTCGACTCTTCCCTGTAGTGTTTCATTTTCCTATCTTAGAGTTGTTGCTACATCCTTTGCAAGTGCAAGCTCTATCTTTAACGAATCATTTTGGGCCTGAATTGCCCATTGAGTCTAGAGGGAAACAATATCTTGCAACTATTTTTATAGACTAGCTATTTCATTATCCTTCTAGTTTATTTGTTTGGCCAAACTATTATAGTTTGCCTTTTTTGTGGCTAGGTCAGCTACCATCTTTTGCAGTCTCCTTGATATCCTCAAATAATCTTTTGTGATCACCGAAGTGGATTTAGTCATGAGCTCGACTCTATCTTGAGGCCTGAATAGGGATATGTCAATGGCCACTATGTTTATGGCATAGTCTTCTAGCCGCATTTTTTTGCTCAGCCTGGCAACATTGGGTGACAAATGGGTCACTATCAGCTACTGTTAGATGGGGTCAAATTATGACCTCAAATGTGGAACTGTCGGTGCTTTATTCTCTTTACTCCTCTTCTTATCTAATCAGGCTTCTCTTGTCTTCCTTGCAGCATCATCCTACATCTAGAAGGTGGAAGTCGATGCAATATGTCCCCCTGCAAAGGTAAATCCTTACGGTAGGCCATATTGGAGAGCCATTAGTTATGTAGGGGTGAGTTGTAGGGGCATCTTTCTGGGAATGGAAGGGGAAAAATAGGGTAATGTTAAGGCTTGAGGCATTAAGGATGAGGTGAATTATGAAATGGGAATGGCAGTAGTGGTGGGAGGTGTCATTTGGTTGGGTGGAGGCATGGATTGAGAGGGAGGAGGGGGAGTAATTCTTACCTGAGGAGAAGTTGCAGTGCTTTGCATTGGATGCTATGAAGGCTCTTCTTCCTCTTCTGGGTCCAATTGGAACTACACCCTTCTTCTCTTCCTAGGTTTTTTTGATGTTCCTACCATCTCTAAATCTCTTGTATAATAACCTGGTATGAACCTTTCACAAGATAAAAACATGCTTGCTGTAACAAATTTTACTAGGCGCCACAATCACAATGAGCAAGATATTTTTGCAAGAATGCTTGAGAGTTTGTAAAATTTAAAATTTTCTAAGGGATATTTATGGGCCTATCAAGTCCCAAATAGCATTAAATTAAGGTGACCATTAGCAAATCCTACTCAATCTTTAGGAAACAACGAGGCAGACACATTATGCAGTGCAAGGTACCTTGAAAATATTAAAAGATTTGGGAAAGCATTTATTACAGCCAAAATAAAGAATTAAAGAATTCCTTAAGACACCGACTCTACGTCTAAAATGCTTATTTTAAAAGAAAGCAGGAAAGTAAAAAGCAAAAAACAAAAACAAAGCGATGCGAGAATGGAAACTACCTAACTATATTTATGACAAATCCTTACTTCCTTCCAGGATCGAAAATGAACTTTCCCACGTCCTCTTTATGACAAGTCAACTTGTGTTTCCATACAAGTGATTACAATGGATATGTCATTGATGGAATGTTCATTGCACCAGCCACACAGGTCTGCCTGCACTCGAACGAGTCTGACCAAAATGTGTATTTGACATCTACGAACTCTTCTTGTCCTTGAATGCTCATTGAATGTCAGTTCTTCATGTTGTCAGGTGTCATCAAGAAATCATTGGCTATTGATTCTTCACTCTGTGCCTTTTGATATCCATTATCTCTTGGCTCATCTCCTTTGAATTCTAGCTTTATTTCATCATAATGCTCTATGATGATTGCATCCTCTTAAAAGGATGAATCTGAAAGTTGGCATGCTCCCTGTATACTCAGATGAGTGTCATAGTCATCTTCTCCATATCTTTCTTGAATGATAGTGTCACCTTTCTCAATGGCTTGATCAAGGGAGTATCCATACTCCACATCTTCTTGCAAAGTGAGGAAGAAGTTATAAATGATCTCTTCCTCATTTGAAGTTAAGGAAAAAGCTTGTGGCTTATCCTCTTGCTCATCAAAGGGGGTGCCTATGGTTATTTCTTCCTCATCTGTACTAATGGAATCTTCTTGACTAGCCATGAATTGAGTGTACTCTTCTGCATGCTCAGTTGCTTCCATCAAAATATACTCTTCTTTGAAAAAGGATGAAGAAGAAGGTTGTGATGGAAAACAATAAGCCTCTTGAGGAAGGGTAGAAGGGTCTTGAGGGGAAGGTAAGAGTTTGGGGACCTCTTCCCTTGCTGCTATCATAGACTCTACATTATTGGGGAAATGATCTTGACAAGTCTGACCTTGTTCATGAATAGGGGTGACATATGTTTGATATGGGATTTGTGGTGGTGGATATGAATTTTGGTAGACTTGGTAAGGCCGGTTCTCATGAATGCTTAGCCTCTCTTCTAGAAATGCAATCAATCCACACACCTCCAACATTTCATATGTAAGCTTTTGCTAGTTTGCCCTTTTAATGGGGTTCCACTCTCTTTTGATTAGGTCAATTGCTTCCCTCACTTGATAGATGACATGACAAGGAACATCTTGGCCATATCCCTTTCTATTGTCAAGCTCTAATACATATTTCTTAAAACCCATCAATGCCTTTTTGAAGGTGAAAATAAGGCCAGGTTGGGCATGACATGTGGCATATTAGGGAGAATGATCATAAGATTGGTATAGTTCATAACCATCTGCATCCTTGTTACTTGTCATCGTTCCAGTAGAAGGCTATTCTTGATTAAATATATAAGGAGAATAAGACTCATAGCTATGAGTAACAGAGTTATACATACCAAAATGGATTTCTTGATGATACTGCTTGATCGGTTGATCACTAAAAGTCATTGTTGGTGTTGATGAAAACCTCCAAAGGCTAATTGGCTAAAGAATACACCAAAATTTCTTTAACTCTTTGAAATATTGGTCCCACTGGGCATGCCAAAAACTATTGATGGCATAAAATTGCACTAGATCCTAGCCAATCAACAATGAGAAGTTTCAAGTTATGGGATGATGTAGCTTGAAACAACCTCTAGGTTTTAAAGAAGTTAGTCTCTTCTATTTATAGGTGTTGGGGAAAAGGGATAGGAGATTAACAAAAACACAAAATATAGGAATTAAAACCTATCTATGACGATGCGCCTGAGCATAATCCTTATCCTAACTTGAGCACATAATGACTATTATAGGATTCTATTACATTTAAGAGCAGACAAGTGCATGATCAATGTAAAATATTGGAATAACATAAACAAAATGCTGATAATAGGAGAGTCTTTTGCTGAGATACAGGAATTGTCAACAAAGGCATAGTGTTCTATCTTCTTAGTAGAATCCTCCAATCACATAAGAGGCATAGAAGTCACACACAGTTATGTAGAACTTCAGAATCCAAAAAATGAGACAAAAGAAAATAACATTTCCAATCACAACACTAGAAAATCTATAGTATATACTACTTTGCAAATGACACAGACAACACCAACCAAGGCATGGAGCTCAAATTTCCTTAATTCATTTAGCCACATAAAGGGCATAGAAACATGCATGATTATATCAACCTTACAACTCAAGAAAATTGAGACAAGAGCAAATGATATTACTGGTCACAAACCTCAAAAAATTTAAAACTATGATAATTCCCCCCTTTTAGATTTTACAATCCTGCTTATATAGCCTTGGGTGTCTCTTTTGATCACTTTATTTTTCATGCAATCTTCTCCATCCTTTGCCTCTTTAGCTGCTCAACTGTTTACTCTACCTCCACTATTAGGGGACAAACAAACAACACCTTCAATGCTTGTAAGCCTAAAAAATCTACCTGGTGCACTATTTCATCTACTCAAATTAACTCTCATCAAATTTCCCTCCAGTTTCACTGTAACAGGTAGATGGGCACTATGTTCTGTTAGGATGGAAGAGGATACTTAGCCAATTTATGAAAAACTCTCCTTTTTATCAAGAAGGCACCAGAGGATGACACCTAGCCACTTCCACTTTCTTTAAAATATCATCTGGGACCCTCCACAATCTTCATTCAGTGATTAGGCTCGAAGGTGATCTCTCGGAAGTTGATACGTGGTGACCTCTGCTGCTCCTGGGAAGATACATGGCATCTTCCACTTTTCCTACTAGGGTTATGTGGTGCCTTCCACTTTTTGGGGATGGAGTAGAGAGGGACCTAGAAGGTGACACTTGGTAGCCTCTGATGCACTTTGATACTTAGAAAAATCAATGATGCCTTCATGCATTAAATGGAAATCATGGACATAGGTATTGAAACAAAGGCTCTTGGCAGTCGACACATAGTGACATCTATTGCTTCTTCAAAAGGTAATTTAGGGCCTCCACAATTGCCATCTGGTGCTTTTTGCTCTCTGTCACTCATCTCGTCAGAAGTCTTTGTCAAAATAGAAAACATGGGTGCCTCTTATGATATACAGATGCTGACATGTGGTACATTCCATTTAACTACTACTAGGTACATGGCATGATCCGTGGTTCTCTAATAAGTTACAAAGAGGTCCTCAGAAGTCACCAGCTATCCATCTTTATCTCTCAAAGGCCAACATGTGGTCACTTCCACTTGAATCTAGTACTTAGGCCAAAATTGAAATGAAAAGAAATAAGAGGTAAAAAGGGACCGCACTCTGAGGACAACACTTGGCAGCTTCCATTACGCTTTGACACTTACGCAAAATGAACTTGTCCTCTGCTCCAAAACTCTATGGCTTCACCTGAAGTGCCAAAATTGTAGTGCTCAATTGAAAATAATTGAATACGATGTAGAGTAGTAAATTACTCTACATGATCTTTAATAGGTTCTTATTTATAGACTCAGTAAGGTTATTACCTTGTGGATACTAGTTTTATGAAGTTTTGAGATAAAAACCATGTTGAATAACCCATTGGGTGATCATGGTCCCCTCAAAAGACATAGCATTATCAAAAATAATGGTTGAAGAAACTTCAAATCTATTAATCAAACCTTCATAAAAATATAAAACATTAGATTCATTTTTTCTTTCAATCTTACTGCTTCTATCCATCTTGTGAAGTAATATATAGAAATAAGTATCCATGTATGACCTAATTTTGAAGGAGGATTAATGATACCAACAAAGTCCAATTCGTATTGGATAAATGGATGGTCCACCATAATTTTTTGGAGAGGTAAGGCTAGAAGTTTCACATTCCCTACAAACATAACACACTATTTACATTTCTTAACCCATGCATGACAACCACCAAATATGCTTAGCCAATAATACCCACCTCTCAAGATCTTAAGGTCTATATTCCTTACTTAGAAATGTCCTTCACCATGTCCATCATGGAACTCTTTAAACAATATTTGTGTTTGGCTTGGCTCTATACATCTTAGAAACATGTCATTGATATCTTTCTTGAACCAAACACCATCAACAAGAAGAAATGGAACTGATTTCAATCTAAAATATATTATTTTTAAATAACTCAAATGAGAAGGATAAGGACCATTTGGAGATATCTTACCAAGTCATGAAACTAGTTGGAAGGTGAGGTATGATCAATTGTAACCTCTTCATCATTTGACACCAAAATCACTATAATTCTTGGGACATATTCTCACAAAGTCCTTTACCTCTAATAAACTTGATGATCTTGATTTCCACATCATATTCCATTACTTTAGTTATCCAACTAGTCCTCTCCTCATTTATATCTTTGTTCAAGAGGAACTCTTTGATACATGGATGGGCAACCATTAGGTGTATCTTGTTATTGGACAAGTATCTAAACTTATTGAGAGACCTTATAGCTAAAATTACAAGGTTTTCAACAAAGGATTACTTTTTTTCATACTCCTCTAAGCCTTTAATAAATAAGGATATTGGCTATTCCAAATCCTCATGATTATATTGCATAAAAATACCTGAAATGGTGTCTATGTTAGCATAGGTGTATAAAATGAAATCCTTTGTGAAGTCTAGATCTATAAGTGTATGACCACTAGTTATGGCCTTCTTAATCTCCTCAAAACTCTTCACACCTTCCTTGGACTAGATGAAACTCTAATTCTTCTTTAGTATGGATGTAAGTGGCTTAGCTAAAGTGATAAAATCTGAAATGTATCTTCTTATAAAATTGATTTTCCCTAAGAAGCTTTACAAAGATTTTTTGTGCTTAGGCAAGGAAAGTGTAAGAATTGAATATATTATTTTATAATCTATACTCATGCCATATTTTTAAACCACATGCCTAAAAATCTTACCTTCATGAATTGAGAAGACACACTTTTTGGGATCAAGAGATACCCCAAATTGCCTACACCTTTAAAATACTTGTTTGAGGTGAACCATGTGCTCACTTGCTATCTTTGAAAAAATTATTATGTCATCCAAATATACAAGCATAAATCTATTAATATGTCTTATAAATCCCTATACATGGCTCTTTTAAAGGCTATTCTAGCATTAAATACACTGAAGGGCATTTTTATATATGCAAATGTCCCCCACATTGTAGTGAAGGTTATCTTGAATTGGTCCTCTTCCTTGACCAAGATCTGATTGTAGACACTATATCCATCTAACAAATAAAATATCTCTGAACTTACAATCAACTAAAAAATTTGTTCCATAGATGGCAATGGATAGTGATCTTTTAGGGAAGACTTGTTCAAATCTTGGAAGTCAGCACATAGTCTAATCTCACCATTCTTATTCTATACTAAAACAAGGTTTTCCACTAAATTTAAGTGCTTGTTTGGAAATATAATAACTAGTTTTATGAGCTTATGAATCTTATCTCTCATCAAAGGTTCAAGCTTTGGATTGATATACCTTTATCTTTTCCTTACTAGTTTAGTTTCAACCTTTAACTCAATAGTGTATTAAGCTAGACTTGCGTCAAATACCTTGAGATCACTATATTTCCATGAAAAAAATTTAGAATTCTTTTTAAATCATTCAATGAAAACTTATTTTTTTGAAGTACATACCTTACCCAGCTTCAAATTCTTACTAACTATAATCTCCACAGTGGCATAATGTTCTTATTTTATTGACAAAGATGACTTTTCCTTCCTTAAACTCATCATCACCACTGAATATGTTCTCAAGTGTGACCAATCCTTTAGGAAATTTTTTTGTTTTTAGTTTCACAATCTGATCACCATAATTTTGCAATTACTTTGATTGGTTTCTTGAAGAAAACCTAGTCTTTTCTTGCAAGAATGTAACAATCTAATTATCATCTTCAAACACTTTATAATTATCATGGTTATCCAAAATAGAAGGAATTACAACCACCTTAATTTGTAACTAAATTTTTTAATTTTTTATATTAACTAGGATACTAAATTGTGCCCCTATGGCAGCCAACCTATCTTAAAGTTTGTTTTCATCTTATGGTATTGCCTAAATGTTGAAAGCCTAAAAATATTCAAGTAAGTCCCACACAATATTATTATAATATATAAGAAATAATTTTTTACATACATTAATACATCTTACTTAGTGAAATATAAGTTCACTATCACCAAAAACATGCAAGGTGTTGAATTTTATCTTCCTAGCTAACTAAAAACTGTGAACTAGTGCCTCATACTTTGCAACATTATTTGAACAACCAAAATAAAACTTAATAAAAGATAAATAAATTTGATTTTTTTTGAAAAATCAATATCATTATATCCCTGGTACCATGCTTATTCTTTGATCCATAAAATTACAATTTCCATAGATCTTTACTAGATTCATCATCCTTCATCATGGTTGGAATTGGTGCATGATTCTTATGGAGGCAATAAAAACAGGGTCCCTCTTCTAAAATTAGGTTATAAGTATCATAATAATGTAAGTTAGAGGCCCACTCATCAAGTAAATAATATATAATTCTATCTAAAGGTGAATCATTTTCCACTTCACTAGTTTATCTCAGCTCATCTGAGATGACATAGTTAGTGTTCACAACACTTGGCATATATGGCTTCAAATAGAAACATTTAATGGGTTTAGAATGTATATTCACCTTAGTACCATACATGGTTTTAAACATTAAATATTTCCAATTAACTAATAATTATCCTCCAATATTTGAGGTGAAGTCCCTTGAAAGACACATGGAAAAGTAGGGAGTTAAATCTACCATATCTACATCCTACTAAATGCTAACATTAGGACAAGCATGTAAATTCAAATTTAAATATTTAATAATTCCCACTATTTTTTTTGGTGACCCATCTAGTTTCAATACTCCTTTATTAGTTTGTTTATTAACAAGACCAAGCTTATCTATAATTTGCTTGGGCATAATAGTATAACTGGCTCCACTATCCACCATGCAATTATGAACTTAAGTTTCACACACTATCAAAGAGAGGTATAAATGATTTTTTAATGATTTTACCTCATTTTTGTCCATATTTACCATCTTATGTACCTATTTTACTTTTTGCTTCATTGGCTGGTCTAAATTAATTAAGACAAGACCTTTATCAACCAATTTTGGAGACAATTTGAGAGCTGAAAGCTCTTGAATGAGCATGTGCTTTTGTCCTATAATAGAAAGGAATACCACATGATAATTATAATGGTAAAATTATTCATTTGATGCACTATACTAAAAATATCCCCTCTAACCTTTGGATATACTTTGTGAACCACTAGTTGTTCATGAATTAAAGGTACTTGATGAACCTTTAAAGCCTCTATATTATGATCTTTTTGTGTTGTACGATAAAAAAGTTGATCTCTGGTATTATTGGAATCAACATTAGGAGTATTTGAAGTTTTTATCACATATTAAACCTCATCATTGGCTCTTCTTTTATTTCTAGTTATAGCTTCAACTTGGCCACTTGAGGTGCTAGTCTCACCACCCTAATTAAAAGTAACATGATCATCCATTTGCCAATTCAAATTGATGGAATTAGAATACCATTTAAATTGTTAAATATCTCCTTATGGTACCAAAATTGTTTCTTTATATTGACCTCCTTGATGAGAGAACTCTTCTTGTTTCATTTATGGCATAGTAATATTTTATGACACCAAGTCTTAGTTTTGAGCATCATTGAGATTGGAGGGCTTCCAACCTGAGTCTTGCATCAAATTATTTTGAGGTGGAGTGGGAACAAGATCTTTTGAAGTGGAAGGTGCATTAGGATCAATACTTGCATATGATTTATCTTGAGTTATGGATTTGTATGATTGGTAAGGTGGTCTATTCTCTCTAAACCCTTGATACGGAGGCCTTTTACATCTGAAGGGTTGATAAGTGGTCTAATTTTGTTATTGATAAGGTATATTATATATATATATTTATACCTATTGAGTCATACTATTTCATTTCCAAAGGAGTATAACAAAACTTTTAGCTCACTAAGATCACTAGCTAGACTATAAGGTGCTACAATTTGGGATTGAAGAGGTGGATTAGGAGATAATGATGTAATTTGAGGAGCTTGAAGGGATTTTATAGACTAAATTTATATGAATACAGGAATTAGAGGCCTAGGAGAAACCTTACTATATTGTATCAAACTCTTATTTTTTCTTATTGCAACCTCATAAGCATCTGGTATGGTATTACCACCCATTGATTATATCATCCCACTAATATCAGAGTTGAGGGATCTTAGATAGTATAAGAAGTCATATTATAGATATGGTATAATCAATAAAGGTATCTATTATCTACCTAAATATCACCTAATAGAAGTTAGATTTATTAAATTTTAACCCATACTTGGACTAACATAGGAATGATCAGAGGTTGTGGGATGCCTATATCTAGACTAGACCTCTAGGGTTTTTAATGAGGCCATTTCCTCAAATATGATAGTTTGTATATCTCTTTATAAGACATAAATAAGTTTGGGTGAAAATATTTAAGATATTACATAAAATAAAACCTATTCTAACATATGGTGATGCACCAAATGTTCAAAGATCCACTCTCAATATTGAACTCATTAACACACTAATAGACTATGAAAAGAACTAATGCAATGCCTAAAATGGTTTCCAATCAATAATGCTTTACCTAGAGATTAGTGTAATCAACTTAGTTTGGAGGGAGATGAGGGTAAGGTTTGATTGAAAGCACTTACATTCAAAATCCACTTAAGACATCACCTTTGAGATATGCTAGATAACCTGCAAGAAAAGTTTATTAGTGCTTAGTTTAAACTTGGACCTATAAAAGAAAGATGAAAACCACTTTGGCATACCTAAAAAATATAAAAAATTAAGCACAAATTAGTAAATAACTAAAAAAATGATCTATTCATTACTCTAAGAGGTGTAGAAAATAATTTATGGTAGAGTCTAGTTGTACCATCCTGAGGGATGCTTAACAATAGCTTAAAGGCTATATTTATAGAAGAAAGGAAAGCAAGAGAGAGGGATTTTGGCACTAAAAAAATAGAATAAAATGATCACAACTCCATTTAAACCATAGTTACAAGTACCTCTAAATTTATTCTCATTCAATCCTTCTAATTGATCTAGGTAACTTCAATCTATTACACAATTACATTATTCCTTCACTAATACTTATTTATGTTTGCAACCATGTGATCAATTTATTTCAAGATAGGTTTCAACATAGATTTATTTACAATAATCAAATCAATCTTTTAGATTTTTGTCTTGTTAGCCACTCTTATTTGGTTTGTTGTGGCATGAAAAATTGGAGATAAGGGTCCTTTTCATGTAGTTGGCTCTAGCGATGAAGTCATTGGAGTCTACGTGTATGCCTTCATTACACCCTTTGAAATGCTAGCTTTGTTTCAAATTTTATCATGCTTGAACTCATCCCAATGCTCATAGTTCCACCATAGATAGGAAAATGAATTTCCCTTTTGATCCTATTAGGTCTAAATAGACCCATTTTTTCCTTTGAACATCTATAGAAACTGATAACTCATCATGTACACTGGACCTTGTTCTAATAATGGTGAACATAGTCATAAAACAAACCCTACATGATATGAAACCTTGAGCCAAAGGTCTATATTAAGATTTAATGGTTATCCCTTTCATTCTTTATACCTAATTACATGGCTATGTCTGCTCCTTATCATTAAATTAAGCTCTAATGGTGGAATGATGACCCTATAAGACTTGTTCAATTTGGTCAAAAAATCAACATTTGGTTTGAGTTTATTCATCAAAAATTTCTTGGACCATTCAAAATTCTCCAACCTATCTGTATTCCCATTGGCCTCACAAATCCCTGCTATCAGACCTTAACTCTTTGATCTTTCAATCATGTCATCAAATATTATTTAGTATGAATGAACACTGACCATTGATCTCCTACCATCTTGAACATGCTTATGCCACTTGTCAATCATGCATTGATCTTAGGATCTTATTGTCAATATACTACTTTATGCACTTAAACCATGAGGTGGCCTCTCGATCTCCTTAACCTTTTGACTCATCTTACACCATTGATCTCCCTTAGTATGAATGAATGCTAACCATTGGATCTAATTGTATTTTAAAACAAATAACTATTTACCATGGTCTAAATTTGATGTCCATGTGACCATAATTTGATGTTTATGGGACCATTATTGACGTCAATGCAACTATCAAATTTAAGACCCTAATGGTTTTTTTCCAATAATTAAAGTTTAAATTTGCATGAATGTCTCCCATTATTTTCATAACTTTGAAATCTTTTATCTAGATTTGAAAAGTTCATGGAGGCACCAAATTTGTAGGGGATGCTCTTGATACTAAAAAGATTGTGCCCATAAGATCCACTAGTTCTGAGAGATTTCTAAGTGTGTTTATAAGGTGTTTAAGTGAGTTGACCTATGTGAACTTTAATGATGTCCATGCACATATAATTGATCATTTGAACCTAAATGTCTTTTTTTTAGGCTTTAATTTTACACTTGTGAAAACATCTTGCTCTGTATAACCAACTTTGAAATTGCATAACTTGAGATAGAAAGCCCGTTTAGGCATGAAACTTATAGAGCATGTCCTTGGCATGAAGAACTCTATGGAACTTCATATTTTTAGTTCATGATGACTTTTGAGGTAAATTTATTAAATAAACAAACAAGATAACTAGTGTGTTTCCATGCGATGTGCAAGATCACCTGGCTCCTTAGAATCAACAAGCTAAACTTTGAAGGCTTAGATCTTGAGATAGAAGACTCATCGAGATATAAAACTTGTAGAGAATGATATTTTCACTAAGGACATTAATCACACATGGTATAATGGTCAATTGAGGCTTCTTTATCTCATTTACAAAAGTCACAAACACATTGTCTAGTATGGTTCTTCATGATGTCTTGATGATGCTCTATTCCTTAAACTTTCCCAAGTGACTTTGATTCAATCCTTCAAGGTCCTGATGAGTTTCCAATATTTTTTAAATCTATTCTATGTCCCTATGAGCTTATGAAAAATGTGAGATCCTACTTGGATCAATTTTGAAGGCTTGGACAAATAATTTCTCCAAAACCATTCAATTTGATTAGAGATTTGCATCAAGCTTATTACTATGGACACTTTTCCTAATGTAAATATCTTTGGGATTTTGATAATGACCTTTTGGTTTGGACATTTTGTATGAAATAAATAGGTCCTTGAAGAAATTATCTCAAAAAAATTTCTTGAAAGATTTGTTTCTTCAAAAATATTATCTCAAAAATTTTATCCTAAAGAAATATGTCTTTACTCTTTTGCCTTTGGGACAATTTTCTTGAAATAATTCTAAAACTTAACCAAATAAACTTTGAATTGTTTCCCAAGTGTAAACTAGGATTTTAAGCCTACATTCTCTTCTATATTTGTTCTTGAAAGTACTTGAACCCTTGACTTTGTAATGTTGAGCTTGCTTCTAAGACATTTGACCTACTCATTATTAGAGGTACAATCACTGAGAGGGAACATGAATCAGTAAGCCTAGATATTTAAATTTAAATTTAATTTTTTTTCCTTTTAAACTATTAAATAATTAACATATATCAACTTGATCAAGCAACATTAACAAGATAACTCATTCATTCCATGCATACACAAGATCAAACACATAACATAAATTTCCTATGGGAAACCCTCATGGGGAATTAAACCTACTCTCAAGTTTGAAACACATGGACTGCTATCTTATAAAAATTTACAAACAAGACATTGATCAACTCTTTTATAGTAGCACACCTTGATCATATCCTTCTGATCAAAGACCTTTAGCAAACCACTTGTTTCATAAGGATAAACTTCCCCTAAGGAAGATCAAGTCTTTTAGACCCTCATTTGAACACATCCACCTTAGAACTGATGTATTCAACACCTTATGATGGATCTCTATTTTATAACCCCTAAATAAACTCTCTCTCTATGTCTTTCTCATACATGCCTCTCACATAAGGATGCCACAATATCTCTTCTTCTTCACTCAAACTATACTCATATGCACACTCAAACCTCTTTTCATATCCTAAAAATATAAGAGCACTATTTATAAATCATAAATATGACCTATAGGTCATGCACATAGTCCTCAATATAATCTACTCATTAACTTATGAGCTGGGAACTCTACCTCTCCTTCACTCTGTAACTCTCAAAAAAACCTTACACTTGTCTCAGAAGTCTTCACCCTTAATGTGTAGAAATCATCATATTCGATTTCATTATATATAGATGTATCATTAATTATCAAAAAAAAAACTAGACAAAATACATGCCTTCACCATTAAGGCATCTTACATAGGTCACACTTAAGCACAATCCACTTTGAAATAGGTATAAGTCATTTTTAGGTCTTATGGAGACCCATTCATCTCATTAACACTTTTTTTAGCATACTAATAACATAGGAAAACTTTTAAAAATCATGAAACCATGACACATTATCTATAAGTCCTCCTTAAGTGTCTAAATCCATCATAGTACCCTTTTGCTTAAACGCAAATTGCTTAAACAATATTCTATGCACACAATCACTATGAATAAATGCACAGTCGATTTATAAACCTTTATCCATAATGCATATGATTATTAAAACCTTAATAATGTGTACATATAATCCTTATGGATTATTATCCACTCACATATAACTAATTAATTATGAGATATTGAAAAAACATCAGAATGAGCTCAAATACCCTTGTATACTTGTAGAACATGCATGAACGCACAATAAACTTTGGAGATCAATATCTTTGTCTATATATAATTAAAATTTATAAAATTCATATTTATAGATGAAACTGTGAGTCTTCTACCACTTTTATTTTTACACCATGATAAAATTCTCCATAGACCAAAAGATATGACCAAAATATAGAGCATTGGTTTTTCCTTTAATAAATTCAAATATTTGAATTCAAACAATCATAATTAAAATTTAGATAGTTGACCTCATCTCATGAAATGGTGAAATATTGACCCAATTCTCACCATTGATCTCTATGTATTATCTTAGTCTTTATCTTACATCACTCAACATTTGATCAATCTATATGAACTCCCACTCACCATATCAATATCTTTGTCTATATATAATTAAAAAATTTAAAATCCATATTTATAGATGAAACTTGGAGACTTATACCACTTTTATTTTTACACCATGATAAAATTCTCCATAGACCAAAAGATATGACCAAAATATAGAGCATTGGTTTTTCCTTTAATAAATTCAAATATTTGAATTCAAACAATCATAATTAGAATTTAGATAGTTGACCTCATCTCATGAAATAGTGAAATATTGACCCAATTCACACCATTGATCTCTATGTATTATCTTAGTCTTTATCTTATATCACTCACAATTTGATCAATCTATATGAACACCCACTCACCATATCAATTTCTTTGTCTATATATAATTAAAAATTTTAAAATCCATATTTATAGATGAAACTTGGAGTCTTCTACCACTTTTATTTTTACACCATGATCAAATTCTCCATAGACCAAAATATATGACCAAAATATAGAACATTGGTTTTTCCTTTAATAAATTAATTTTTTTGAAATCAAATCACAATTAATATTTATATAGTTGACCTCATCTCATGAAATAGTGAAATATTGACTCAATTCACACCATTGATCTCTATGTATTATCTTAGTCTTTATCTTATATCACTCACCATTTGATCAATCTATATGAACACCCACTCATCATTAGATCCTTATCCTTTACCTTTGCTCAGTGTTAAACAACTATCTCTTTAACCTCTTTGATTTGACATGCACCACTAGATAAATATATATGATTGAGTAAGAACCATTGGATATCAATTTGGTCCCAAAATTCGAATCTTACAAAATTGACTAAGTATATGGACCATGCAATCTATCTAAGAAGCCAACTTTGAACCTCAATAAATTTTACCTCACTCACTCTTAAGATCTCAAATTTGGACCATAAGATCTCCTCACATAGGATAATACGACAATGTGAAAAATTACTCCTTAAACCATCACATGTGTGAGATATAACAATATTAAAATTCTTACACAATTTTTTCTACCACAGAGACAACAATGTCAAAATTTTCCTAGAAGGCAAACTTTGCACATGCATATATTTTGACGTGTTTCAACGTATGACCTAAAATATAACACAAATAAACTAGGATTAAAACTAAATAAACATATATGATCATATTATTTTGAAACATAAACTTGTGTGAGATATTCTGTCACCAAAATTCTTAGTTGGATCTTTCTTTCCTCATGCAAATTTGGCTAAGTATGGGAAAACAATGTCAAATTGCTTGGGAACCCAACCTTAAACCCATATATCTTTGTCTATTCTTAGGTGCATGACCTAATATTAAGGTAATACAAACTACGGATTAAATTTATCGTAAACATATGACTAACCACCCCTAACTCATCCACAATATGGTAATGGTGATGTCAGTAAACTATATACTCAAAAAAATTTCAACTAAACCCACATTGTATAGATTAAAACTATGGACTACCATATGAATTCCACTCATGAAAACAAGATCTCAAATCATCCTTGACCTATAATATTACCCCTTTCACATGATCAATAATTTTTACTCATCCCTGAACATCTCTAACCATGCCAAAATTGAAGATCAACCAAGCAAACATTAAACACACTAGGACAAACACATTGCACACTTTATCATTATTACTTAGGCTATAAAATAACTTCATACACTTACCAAGACACGTCCATGACACCACTAAAAACTCTCCAATAATCTCCACCTTTGTCATTAATGTTAACAAACATCATTCAACTCACCTTATTTCTCTTCAATCACTCTCACAATAGGAACTTTCTCACCTTTTGACACAATGACAAAGTCAAAATAAATTGATCATAAGGACATAAAAATACCATCTATAGGAATTTACCATATTATAAATATTATAAAAACTCCCCCTTACCTTGATCCAATCTCTTCTTGCCTTGACAACTTCCTCCTGCTCCATGCGAACACTCTTCTTCAACCAAACACTGCAGCCAATGGAGAAAGAACACATAAAAGAATTTAAATCTAATGGAACTAACCAAGGAAAATATGAAAGTAAATACCCATAATATCTATAAGCCATTTCACTTTCTGATCATCTTCATATCTCCATACATCATGAGGAACCACTATACAGACTTACTAGCCTTCTATCTAAAACCACTTCTTGGACCACCAATAGAACATCTTGACACACACCAAATAGGAAAAAATCTATAAAATAATCCTAATAACTCAGTTTGAAATTATCATACCTTTCCATTTTGGAAAAATTGATCAAATACATTAAATATTCATATTAGGCGTATCTAGATTCTTTGTAACCCTACCTAGAACTTATAGAGTCCACATCTTTTAGTAGACATACCATCAAGACCTAAAACTTCATATCTAGAGTACTCTCATATTACACTTAAGAATACCAATTTTCATTATCTATACCATCTTCTACAACATAATTCCTTCATAAACTAGCTTGTAAATTAGGCCTCCATCTTGATAAGAGCATGAATAACTTGAAAACCACAAACCTTGAAATATATATGAATCATGATTTGATAACCCATTTGGCCCATTCATCCCATTAATAACACTAAGACCTAAACTCATAAAGCATACCAATTTTATAGCATATCCTAAAACCGTAAAATCTAAAAACAAATAGGGTCAACAAACCTCTTCTAGTCAATGCACACCTATGAAACTTCTTACACACTTGGAGACACCCATCACACACTTCTAGATGAAGATTTGATTTTCCACATCTCTGGGAAACCATACATCCTATAACCCATTTTATGACCTACATACTCTTAAGCACAAATTGAGAAACCTGAGAGCAAACAAAAATCTTCACTTTCACATAAAAGATCATCAAAGCTTGAAATCCCCTAGAACACATATCAAAGAAGTGTATAAACCTTTCTGAGCATCAAACTCCTTTTTTACATTGCATCAATCTTATTATTCCACTTGAAAACACCCATTCTAATCTTATAGACTGACCATATACAACTATGACATCACCATAACATATCTTCCACTTGGACATACCTACTCTAATTGAAAAGACTTATCTCTAGCCTCTTAGGACCATATGAAGAACACCACAATGACACTTACTTCTCCATTGAAAGGAGTCTCTTAAGAATCATATACACAGACATCATTTTCACTATAATGCTCTAAAACAAATTGAAGCTAGGAGTGGTCCACATATTCTAAGTAACCACTAGAATCCTCTTATAGCTATAAGACTTCTTGCTCTTATTATTCTTCTCTTTAGTATAAACTATGAGAAGTAGTTCCTTTTCTATATCATTCTCCTTCTATTCTAAAATAGGATTGGAAACACATGGAGAAAATATGGAATCTTAACATACCTTTTCTTTTGAATAAATAACCTTGCATCTTGGAACCTCATCACTAGGCATTGTTAATTGATGCTCTTTACATGAGGCTTACTCAATAACATTAGGATGTTCACTTGGACCCATACACATATCAGGACTATCCTTAACCAGTACCTTGGTCTTCTCCTTCACAACATGAGAAATCAATGAGAACTCTTGGCACTCTTCACCTTATGAATCAATTTACACCATGACAAACAAATTACTTGGACTTACAGTCTCATCATGACTCACACTTACCACCTTTGATTTCCATGAGTTAAGTTGCCTTTTTACTTTCACTCTTCATGCCTATTAAACTTATTCTAATTTCTAGACCTTTCCTTGAAGAATATACAAATGTGACCTATCTATTTATAGTTGTAGCAACACATACTCCTTGATGGAAATTTAGCTTCTCTTACCTTATTTAGATAATGTTTTGCAAAGGGTACCACATCATGATATTTTAAGCACTTAACCTTTCTTACTCCTTTTGACTAGTTAACACCGTATTAGTTCTAATCAAATTCATTTCTAATAGGTCTCTTGCATTCTCTAGCCCTATGACCAAATTGATTACATGTGTAATAGTAACCATTGAAACTTGTATACCTCATGGCATTTGGTTATTTGATCTGATTTATCTTCATTCTACTGGCACCTTCATTCCTTGTCTGATGTTTTATCTTCAAAGGTTATTCCACCTTTATCTCATTGACATTCACATTAAATTGAGAAGCAAATTTGGGATCTTCATTAAAACCCTATCTAGATATGTTACTATCTAACTTTCGACTCTTTAGGATATCATCTAGATCATTAGAACTTTTATCAAACTTGAAAAATGATTTCACCCTACTTATAGACTTCTCTAACACATGTTTTAAAAACATAATCTCATAAGAATACCTTGAACATTCATCTTCTTTATCTTTCAACATTGTAGATAGGATTTCTAATTAAAAACTGATATGTTTGGCCATATCTTCATACTCCTTGGCATCTTCATTCATTCTTTCCTCAAATAACCTAAATTTATCCTCATAGTCTTTGAGTTGAGACTTCATCTTCTTGTTAGTCTTCTTCTCAATCTTCATTTCTTCAAGAGCATTTGTAAACATAGTCTCATAGTCCACCTCATCTTCAAAATCATTTAAATCAATCCAAGTAGACTCTTTCTGATGTGATCAACTACCTTATTCAACCATGAATAGGGATTCATCTTTAGTAAGACCATCATCTTCATGATAATAATCTAAGTCACTATCTTCACTCTCATGTAATGATTTGAAATCTTCTTTAGTGTAGAGACTCTTCTTGTCCTTGAAGTACTTCTTCTTGTTATCAAACCTTCTAAATCGATTTTTGCTTTTATCTATCCAAAATTATCTCTTTCCATCATCATGACCTCCATCATGGTCTTCACCATCATCCTTCCTATCCTTATGAGGGCACTTATTAGCAAAATCTCCTATCTCACCATAATTGAAGCATTTGAGGGGTAGTTTACCTTTATACTTGCCTAAACCTGCTCTCAATTTCCTTAAAATGAAAGAAATTAGTTCATCCTCATCTATATCATAAATTTCATCCTCTCTGGGTTTATTACCTTGGAATTTATTCTTTGGCTTCATTTTAATCTTGAAATTTGATTCCTTCTTCGGTGTTATATCATCATTCTTTCTCATCTCATAGGTAGTAAGGATTCCATGAAGTTCAACCAATTTCAACTGGGTAAGATCATGACTTTCTTCTATAGTAGATACTTTAGGATCAAACTTGAGGGATAGGGACCTTAATAACTTTTGAACTATAGTAGCTTCTTTAATGTTTTCTCCAAGACCTCTGATGATTTTCACAATCTCATCAACTCTCTAAAGAAAGGATGCCATATAATATTCTTCATTCATCTTGAGACTTTCAAATTACCTTATATGAGTCTTAAACTTAGAAATCTTAAACTTTTAATCTCCTTCATAAATGATCTACATTTTTTTACCATATCTCTTTAGCAAATTTACAATGGATTACCTTAGAGTATTCAGTCTTTGAAAGACCACAAGTAATAGCATTAATTGCCTTGGAATGATTATCAAATAAATACTTGTTTGTAGCACTAAATGGAGGAATAGTAGGAGCAACATAAACATCAAAAAGAGATTCACATACATTAAAACTGAGGGACATAATATATGTCCTCATCTTGGTGATCCAAAATACATAATTGGATCTAATGAACATTAGTGCTTTCTTAGAAGAGAAAACTCCTTGATTACTACCCATATTGTACCTTGGATCACCTTCAGGTTATCAAGCTTTTACCAAAGGACCTAATCTGATACCATTTGATGGAGGTAAAATAACAAAGAGGGGGGTGAATTAGTGAGCCCAAATATTTGAATATCAATTTTAGTCCTTTCAAACTATTAAAAAATCAATAAATATCAACTTGATCAAGCAATATTTACAAGAGAGCTCATTCATTCAATGCATACAAAAAATCAAATAAATAACACAAAGTCCCTATGGGAAACACTCATGGGGAATAAAACCCACTCTCAAGTCTACAACACATGGACTATTTTCCTATAATAAATTAAAAACAAGAGACTAATCAACTTGTTTAGACCAACAATCCTTGATCATATCCTCCTGACCAAATATCTTTAGTGAAACACTTATTTCACAAGGATAAACTTTCCCTAAGGAATATTAGGTCCTTTAGACCTTAATTTCAACACCTATAACTTATAAATAATGTATTCAACACCTAATTATGGATATCTATTTTTTAACCCATGTAAAAAATCTCTCTATCTCATATAGGCCTCTCACATAGGTATGTTACAATCTATCTACTTATTCACTAAAACTTTCTTCATATGTACACTTGGACCACTCCTCATATCCTAAAAATTAAGAGAACTATTTATACATCAAAAGTATGACCTAAAATTCATACACAAAGTCCTTAATCTATTCTACTCATTAACTCATCAATTGGGCACTCTACCTCTCTTTTGATCTATAACTCTCACAAAAACCTTACACTTGTCTCACAACTCTTCCCCTCAAAGTCTAGAAATCATCATATTTTATTTAAATATATATATAGATTTCATGAATTATCAATAACTTGGTTGGCCACAATACATGCCTTCATCCTAAAGGCATCTTACATAGGTCATACTTAAGCAGACTCCACTTTCGAATAGGCCTAAGTCACGTTTAGGTCCTATAGAGACCCATTCAGCTCTTTGACACTTTTTTGAGAAAGATACAAACAAAGGAATAATATTAAAACTCAATAATCCATGGCACATGATCTATAGGTTCTCATTAAGTGTGCATATCCATCACATTACCCTTCTACTTAAGCACAAATTGCTAAAATAATATTATGTGCACATAATGCCATGAATGAGTACACAATTCACATGTAAACGTTTGTTCATACTGCATATTATTGGTAACACATTCATATCTCACAAAGAGAATCCTTATGGATTCTAAAACACTCCCATATAGATAATTCATCATGAGATATCTAAATAACATCAAAACAAGCTCAAATACCCTTCCTGGGTTACTTGAAGAACATGCACGAACACACAATAAACTTTGGAGATAAATATATTTGTTTATACATACTTGAAACTTTTCAAATCCATATTTATAGATGTGCGTTAGAGTCCTATAACACTTTTTTCTACACCATGAGTAAATTTTGCATATATCTAAAGATATGACTAAAATATAGATCACTAGTTTTTCCTTTAATAAATTCAAATGGTCACAGTTAAAATTCAAAAAATTAAACTCATCTCATTTAATAATTAAATAAGGACTCAATGAAAATAATTTATCTTTGTATATTATCTTTATTTTTATCTTATATCACTCACCATTTGATCAATCTGTACAAACACCCACTCACTGTTAGATCCTTATCATTTACCTTTACTCAACATTAAAAAATTGTCACTTTAACCTCTCTGACTTGAAATGATGATCACCCACACAATGTTAGATCTCCATTTGGCCATAAATTTTAACTTTTTCCAAATCAACTAAATATAGGGACCATGTAATCTATTTGAGATGCCAAATTTAAACATCAATAAATTTTACCCCACTCACTCGTATGATCTCAAATTTAGATAATATGATCTCTTCACATAGGAAAATATAACCATGTGAAAAATTTATCCTATAACACTCACACATGTGAGATATAAGGACATTAAAATTCTTACACAAAAATTTCTATCGTAGACGTAACAATGTCAAGAACTGCTTGGAAGGCCAACTTTGCACATGCATGTATTTTGACATGCTTCAGTGCATGAACTTAAATTTAGTGAAAATAAAATAGGATTTAAAAAAAACATGCCCATATTATCATATTTTTTTGAAACATCCACATGTGTGATAAATTCCATCACCAAGCTACTTACTTGGCTCTTTCTTGCCTCATGAAAATTTGGCTAATTATGGGAAAATAATGTCAAACTACCTGGGAACCTGACTTTGCACCCATATATATTTTATTATTATTAGGAACATGACTTAAGATTTAGTTCATATAACATAGGGACTAATTTTATCACAATCATCTGACCAACTCCCCTTGACTCATCCACAAATGGCAATGGTGATGTTAGCAAACTACCTACTTAGATTTTGTAGATGGAAACTATGGATTACCAAATGAATTCCAATCATACACACAAGATATCCAATAATCCATAACCAACGATATGATCCCTTACACATGATAAATACTTTAGACTCATCCATGAGCATCTCTAACCATGCTAAAATTAAATATCAACCAAGCCAACATTAAGCACATTAGGACAAGCACATTGCACACTTTGTCATTGTTACTTAGGTTATCTGGTAACTTCATCCACTGCCAAGATACCTCTATGAAATTACTAAAAACTCTCCAAAACTCATAAATTATGACCTTTCTAGGATTCTCTCTCTAATTACAGGCAAATCTTGATATGTGGGCCAAAATGGCTAACACTTTTGGCAATGACCAACCTACTCGTGATGGGACCTAGACTTTGATAAGGGTTATTCAACATGACTAAAAAAATGAAATGATACTTACAAAAATACTCTAATTTATTTATGGAAACACTTTTATAGCAATGGGGAGCCCAAAATAACAAAAAAAAAAAAAAAAAGATTAAAACTAACAAACAAAGAAATGTGTAAAAGCACTTTGAAGAAAAGATAGACCTATCTACCTATGTACAAATAGAATTAAATTAAACTAGAAACATAACTTGATATACCTCCAATTAATAGGGATGGTAAGGATCTCTCCATTTAATTTATCAAGATCAAAAGAATTGATTTCCTTGTATCTTATGATGACATAAGGTCCACTCCAAAGGATATAAAACTTGGAATGTTTTCATAGTTTTGCATGGTCCTCATCCCATTTGAGGACAATGCCACCTTGATCGAATGTCCTTGATGAAGATATTATGTCAAAAAAATTATTGAATTTCTACTAGTTATACCACATGGTATGCATGACATCATCTATTATCTCTTTCAATTCTCTCAGTTCATTCATCCTAACTTCCATTGCATCACTTTTTAGAAGCTATAGCTGGTGTGGAAGCTCCAAATCTAGAAGTTCCAATGAGATAGGAAGCCTTTATTCTCTTCCATAAACTAAGAGATAATATAAATGAAAAATGGTCTTCTTGAGGGTGATTCTATTATCTCATAAATTAGTCTTCAAGTTGTTATGATATGATCTCTAATTATCTTCCATTATTCTTTTGGTCACCCAAATAGTGTTCTTATTAGTGGACTTAGCTAGTCCATTACCTTGTAGATAGTAATTTGATGAAGATGTTAGATAAATAACTTGTTCAATATAACATTCACATAACTTTCCACTACTTAATTCTATGTCATTATCTGATATTATAGTGGAATGTACTCCAAAATGGGTTATTATACTTTCATAGAACTCAAACACAGAGTTTTCATTTGCTTCCTTCAAAGGCATAGCTTCCACCCACCTAGTGAATTAGTCTATAGCTACTAAACATCATTTATGACTAGAAATGGATGGAATATGTATCATAAAAATTAAGTCCAAACCCCATTTCATGAAAGGATTCTCAACCTAAATAGGCCTTAATGGCATATCAACTAGTCTATGGTTTCATGCAAACATTGCACACTTTCAACACTTCCTAACCCATCCATGTGCATCCTTAAATAAACTAGGATAAAAGTAAATATCTCTAATTTGTTATTAATCTATGATATTGGATATAAAATTATCTCCAAAAAGACTATCATGAAATTGTTCAAAAAGCTTTTCAAACTGGTTAGCTTCAAAACACCTTAAAATCATACCTCCAATGTCTTTTTTTAAAAGTACTTGATCAATCAGAATGTATGGTACTAAATTTAGTTTAAAATGTCTCCTCCTTGATGCATATAATCCCATTAGACATTTTTTTGTTTGAAGGAATCTATGAAAGTCTGATGTCTAGTTAGATAGAGAAGTAGTTTCAGCTTCTTGTTGGGTGTCTTAAAGTGTTAAAACCATATCCTTATCTTCTTTCACATCTTATGCAATATGTTTACACAATCATTTACCTTATATAAGTTGTGACATTCACTTCAATATCATATTCCATAAACTTAGTGACCCATTTTGCTCTCTTTTTACTTAATTCTCTACTGGGGATGAAATCCTTTACACTAGGATGAGCTACCATTAGTATAATATTTTGATTTGAAACCAAATTTCTTAATTTCTTCAAACCTATTATAAAAATAATAACATTATTTTCAAAAAAATAATACCTCTCGTCATAGTATTCCAAAGCTTGACTAAAAAAACTAATGGGTTGATTTAAACCTTCACTATTTTATTGCATAAGCATGACTAAAATTGTACTAAATGTATAAAAACATATATAAATAAATCCTTACTAAAATATAGATTAATAAAAGTGGGAGCTTGGATTATTACTTATTTTATGGAGTCAAATATTCTCTTACACTCCTTAATCCATGTCAATTCTTTATGTTTCTTTAGCATTTGATTGAGTGGTCTTACCAGTTCTACAAATCTAAGAATAAATCTTCTGATGAAATTGATCTTACCTAATAAGATTTATAATCCTTTATTATGTTTTAGAATGATAGAAGAAAGATTGATTCTATTATTTTTGGATAAATAGAAAGACCATCCTTGGACACTACATGCCCAAATAGTCTCCCCTCATACACTAAAAAGATACACTTCTTTGGATTCAATGAAACTCTAAATTGTCTGCATCTATCAAAAATAACTCTAAAGTGTGTTAGATGATCATTAGGATCCTTTGAAAATGAAATAATGTCATCAAGATAAACTAATACCATTTCACTCAAAATACCTTGAAAGGAAACATACATTTCCCTTTGAAAAGTGGCTCCACTATTAGAGAGCCTAAAAGGCATCTTTTGGTAGGCATAAGTACCCCATTTGGTTGTGAAATTTGTTTTATACAGATATTACTCTTTCACTAATATTTGGTTGTAACTTGAGTAACCCTATAATAAGGAGAACCTTTCTGAACTTGATACCCTCTACAATATTTGAGCCATTGAAGGAAAAGGATAGTGGTCTTTTAGTGACATGTTGTTCAAATCTATAAAATCCAAACATAGTCTTATCTCTCCATTTTTATTTCTCATTGGTATAAGGTTTGATACCCATGTTGAGTGCTTGATATAAAATATTATACTTTCCTCAATCAAATTAGTAAGCTCATTTCTCATGAGAATTTTAACCTTGGGGTTAATGGGCCTTTACTTCTATATTTTTAGTTTTGCATCCTATTTAAGCTAACTAGTATGTTGTGCTAAGTTGGGGTCAAAACACTTCAAATAATGGTATTACAAAGAAATAAACCCATGTACTCATTACATAATGAAAATAATGTTTCTCTCTCATAATTAGTGTTTACTTTGCCCCACTTGACTTACTTACCTTCAACTATGTGAACTTGCTCATAATGTTCTTCCTTGGAAGAGATGCTTACCTTGTCTTTTATGAGTTGATCATCTTCATTGAAAATTATCTCCAAAGGTACTAAACCTTTAGGAATATTGTCTGACCTCAATTTCACAATATTATATTCATATTGTTGTTACAATTTATTTTGATTGTTTAAACAAAATTATGCTTCATTCTATAAGAAATAGACTATATGTTTATCACTATCAAAAGGTTGGCAAAATACCTCATTGTTTGGAATTGAAGGTCTACATACAACCTTGATTTGGGTCTAATATTTATTTTATTTGATTTGGTTCACTATATGATATTATGCTCCTATCACAACAAGTCTATTTTAATGTTAATTGGTTCCTCTAGGAATGGAGTGGATATCAAATTCTAGGAAATATTCTATCAGGTCCCAAACTCTATGTTTATATGCATTTAGGAGGGGGTTATTTGATTTAATTAATCCTCTAACTTGTTATACTACCAAATAACTATAACATTTCACTTGTAAAATATTGATACCTCTCTTTATATCTCAATGAAGGCAATGAAGAAGAGCTTCATAATCTTCATTATTTGAAGTAAAAAAGAATTAAAATCTAACTGAAGAATAAAACCTTTGATTTTAAGGTGAAACCAACATTTCCCTAGCTCAACTTCCATTTTTTGATATGGATTCATCAAAGTATAAATTCCATACTCCCTATTGATCTTGCTTTGAGTTTGTGAGACTAGGTAATGAGTCACCTTATTCATACATGTAGTAGACACTAAGACAAGCTTATTGAATACCTTTTTATGGGTTCTACCCATGGTTATCAGTATCCCACTCATCCAAGAGTAGATCTAGTATGCATTTAAGTGGCTTAGAATGTTCTTGTTCAATAGTATCCTCATCTTCTTCTCAAATAATGTAGTTCACATTAGACATATTTGGAATATATGTTTCAAGGTGGAATGTAGAAATAGGCTCTAATATTATATGGTTCCATATTTGGTTCTAAAAATCATGTATGACCAATCAAAATAAGGGTAACCTCCTATTTTAGTAGGGAAATCTCTAGATAGGCTTAGTGTAAAGTGTGGAGGTAAATCAACAACATCTATATCGTTTGAAATGTTGAAACTATGACAAGAATCAAGTAAAATATTATGATCTTTGAGGATGCCCATAGTCTTGGTATGAGAATAATCTAACTGTAACACTCATTTTTCATGAGGTTCATACTTAAGCCATAGTTTTTTATCTATGTATTTAGGTATGACATAAGTACTAGCTACACTATCAATCAGACAATTATGGATAAGACAATCTCTGATGACAACTAAAAGATAGAATGTAGGAGGATTAATCACCTTAGGAGCTTGAGGCTTAAAAAATGGATTAGATTTGGTTGTAATAACACTTACTCTTTACTTTTTAGGTGGTCCATAAAAGATATTGAGCTTTGAAAGATCTTCTTGTAGATAATCCTTTTGTCTTGGGATCAACAAAATATCCTAGATTGAAATTGATACAATATTTTTCTTCATATGATCCATAATATTGAGTAGAGAAGTGGCTATCCTTTACTACAATTTAGGAGCAAGAGAGGCTCCTAGATGTTATGTAAACTAAGGGATGTAATCCCCTTTCACATTATACCCCTTTGGATCTTGAACATGTTGATTTGATGTCTTTTGAGGTATTTCATAAGTGGTGGTCCTTTGTGATGGATGACAAGGTAAAGGGGCTACTTTATTAGGATCTAAACCTCATTAATTGACTTTTTCCTAGATCCAGTATTGGTTGTAACTAAATTATCAACATTAGACATATTTTGACATTGATTTGCTTCTATGATCTCAAAATAATTCTTACCTTCCTGAAAGTTTACAAATTTAGTTTCAATAGGTGTTTACCATTCTCTCTTCATTGTTAATTAGGCACTTTTTCTTAAGTGAATGAAAAAAAGTCTCTGTATGGTAGAGAGGCTTCCTTATTTATTTGGTTTTCATGTGGAGGAAGAGTTAAAATTTTTTGCATATAATATTGATGTGATCTCTCACCATTTGGAGATATTTCCATGTTATTTACTTGATCCCACTAATAATTCCATTGCCCTTTCTAAGCATAGTTGATCTGAGTTGACACAATAGCTCTAGAATTACTTAGAGTATTAGGATTGTATTGCCTTGATTAATAATTCTACCCTTGTCCTTGTTGATTGAATTGATAGGGTGACCTATTATACTGATAATTATGATTAGTATTCTAATATGTTCTATATATTAGAGCTTATTTCCTTTTCATTAAAAAAAACTTGTTATGAGTCTTAAGAAAACTCTCTATCTTCCCTAATCTACCATATTTATCACCTTTTATTTGATATAATTTTGTTAAATTTGGGAGTGTACAAATAGTTGGAGCAAGAGGATGGGTCTCTAGAAATAGAGGCATTGATGGCCTTAGATATAACTTGCCTACTTGTATAAAGAAATTTTCATCCTTAAATACTAATTCAAAATCTTCAAGTAGAGTGTTCCCTCTCATGGATTGAATCATCATAGCTACATCTGAATTGAGACCTTTAAGATAGTATAAGAAAGCATAGGTGGGTGTAGGCTTAATCACTATAGGAATTATATCCCAAATATTTTGGAACTTATAATTGAAATCCACCTTGAATTCATGATTGGGTCTCTTGATTGTTGTAACATGCTCCACTAGTGAGAGATGATCACTTTTGTCCTCAAAATGTTATCACAAAAATTCTCCAAATTCATCTTAGTTGTTGATTAATGCAAGAGCCAATCCTTTGTACCATTGAACTACTTTCCCATTGAAATAAGTTTATAAAAACCTCATTTCTACATTTTACTAAGTCATATAATGCATTGAACAAAGGTTAACAATATCTATAATATGTTTTATAGGAGTAATTGCATTTTCTCCTATAAAATAAGGAAGAGAATTCAAAGTTGAGACTAGAATATCATCCCATTAAGTAAGATTTAGAGGACTACCACCATTGAATGGCACAAAGGCTTTTATTCTAATGACAACCATTTGAGGTACATGATTTATAATAATGTTTGGTTAAACCAAATTGTCTTGAACAAGAAGATTTTGTGTAACAAAATGAGGAATAAGAGGTGTAGGTGTAGGATTTAACTGAGAGGATTTATTATTCTTTATTTATTGGAATAAAACTCATATAAATATATATTTATCCCTTTTGTAGGGTATCTTGTGACAACTCTTGGTGGTAAGAAAAGTATGTAAACCTAAAAATGAAACTCTATAATTTGATACTATACTTATATATGCAAAAATATGTAAATAACTAGTCCCATCGAGTGTGATATAACTATTACCTTTCAAGACAACACATAATAGAGGTCATATTTGTTCAAGTCTAACCCATACCTGGACTAACATGGGAATGATCTAAGGCTATGGGATGCCTATTTCTAGAATAGACCTTTAGGGTTTTTAATGTGTCTAGTTCCTTAGATATGATAGTCTATACCTTTATTTCTAAGACCTAAATAAGTTGGGGTGAAAAGAGTTAATAAATTACATAAAATAAAACCTATTATAACATATGGTGATGAACCAAATGTTCAAACACCCACTATCAGGATTGAACTCATTAACACACTAATAGACTATGAAAATAACTAATGTAGTATCTACAATGATTTCCAAGAAACCATGCTTCCCCTATAGATTAGTTTGATGGACTTAGGATAGAGGGTAATGAGTTCAAGGCTTGATTGAAATCACTTACAATCAATAATCAACTCTATACTTGAGACATCAACATTAAGATATGTTAGATGAACTATAAGAAAATTTTATTAGCACTTAGGTTGAACTTCGACTTGTAAAGTGAAGATGCCAACCACTTTTATTTTTACAAATGAAACTTGGAGTCTTATACCACTTTTATTTTCACACCATGATCAAATTATCCATAGACCAAAAGATACGACCAAAATACAAAGCATTGGTTTTTCCTTTAATAAATTGAAATATTTGAATACAAATGATCACAATTAAAATTTAGATAGTTGACCTCATCTCATGAAATAGTGAAATATTGACTCAATTCACACCATTTATCTCTATGTATTATCTTAGTCTTTATCTTATATCACTCACCATTTGATCAATCTATATGAACACCCACTCACCATATCAATATCTTTGTCTCTATATAATTAAAAAATTTAAAATCCATATTTATAGATGATACTTGGAGTCTTATACCACTTTTATTTTCACACCATGATCAAATTATCCATAGACCAAAAGATACGACCAAAATACAAAGCATTGGTTTTTCCTTTAATAAATTGAAATATTTGAATACAAATGATCACAATTAAAATTTAGATAGTTGACCTCATCTCATGAAATAGTGAAATATTGACTCAATTCACACCATTTATCTCTATGTATTATCTTAGTCTTTATCTTATATCACTCACCATTTGATCAATCTATATGAACACCCACTCACCATATCAATATCTTTGTCTCTATATAATTAAAAAATTTAAAATCCATATTTATAGATGATACTTGGAGTCTTATACCACTTTTATTTTCACACCATGATCAAATTATCCAGAGACCAAAAGATACGACCAAAATACAAAGCATTGGTTTTTCCTTTAATAAATTCAAATACTTGAATACAAATGATCACAATTAAAATTTAGATAGTTGACCTCATCTCATGAAATAGTGAAATATTGGCTCAATTCACACCATTGATCTCTATGTATTATCTTAGTCTTTATCTTATATCACTCACCATTTGATCAATCTATATGAACACCCACTCACCATTAGATCCCTATCCTTTACCTTTGTTCAATGTTAAACAAATGTCACTTTAACATCTTTGACTTGACATGAACCATTAGATAAATATATATGATTGACTAAGAACCATTGGATCTCAATTTGGTCCTAAAATTTAACTCTTACAAAATTGACTAAGTATATGGACCATTGAAATCTATCTAAGAATTCAACTTTGAACCTCAATAACTTTTACCTCACTCACTCTTATGATCTCAAATTTGGACCATAAGATCTCCTAACATAGTATAATACAACAATGTGAAAAAGTACTCCTTAAACCATCACATGTGTGAGATATAACAATATTAAAATTCTTACACAATTTTTTCTACTACAGAGCCAACAATGTCAAAATTTTCTTAGAAGGCCAACTTTGTACATGCAAATATTTTGACGTGCTTCAATGTATGACCTAAAATTTAACCCAAATAAACTAGGATTAAAACTAAATAAACATATATGATCGTATTATTCTGAAACATACACATGTGTGAGATATTTTGTCACCAAAATTCTTAGTTGGCTCTTTCTTTCCTCATGCAAATTTGGCTAAGTATGGGAAAACAATGTCAAACTGCTTGGGAACCCAACCTTGAACCCATATATATTTGAATACACTTAGGTGCATGACCTAAGATTTAGGTAATAGAAACTAGGGATTAATTTTATCATAAACATATGACCAGCCACCCCTAACTCATCCATAATGTGGTAATGGTGATGTCAGTAAACTACCTACTCAAAAATTTTGCCACTAAACCCAAATTGTCTAAATGAAAACTATGGACTACCATTAGAATTCCACTCATGAACATAAGATCTCAAATAATCCTTGACCTCTAATATTACCCCTTTCACATGATCAATACCTGAGACTCATCCCTAAAATTTCTAACCATGACAAAATTGAAGATCAACCAAGAAAACATTAAGCACACTAGGACAAACACATTGCACACTTTATCATTATTACTTAGTCTATAAAATAACTTCATACACTTACCAAGACACCTCCATGACATCACTAAAAAATCTCCAATAATCTCCACCTTTGTCATCAATGTTAACAAACATCATTCAACTCACCTTATTTCTCTTCAATCACTCTCATAATAGGAACTTTCTCACCATTTAACACAACGACAAAGTGAGAATAAATTGGTCATAAGGACATACAAATAACATCAATAGGAATTTAACATATTATAAATATGATAAAAACTCCCCCTTACCTTGATCTAACCTCTTCTTGCCTTGACAACTTCCTCTAGCTCCATGCCAACACTCTTCTTCAACCAAGCACTGCAACTAATGGATAAAGAACACATAAAAGAATTTGAATATAATGGAACTATCCAAGAAACATATGAGATTAAATACCCATAATATCTATAAGCCATTTCACTTTTTGATCATCTTCATATCTCCATACATCATGAGGAACCACTATATAGACTTACTAGCCTTCTATCTCAAACCGCCGCTTGGACCACCAATAGAACTTCTTGACACACACCAAATAGGAAAAAATATATAAAATAATCCTAATAACTCACTTTTAAATTATCATACCTTTCCATTTTGGAAACATTGATCAAATACATTAAATATTCATATTAGGCCTATATAGATTCTTTGTAACCCTACCTAGAACTTGTAGAGTCCACATCTTTTAGTAGACATACCATCAAGACCTAAAACTTCATATCTAGAGTACTCTCATATGACCCTTAAGAATACCAAGTTTCATTACCTATACCATCTTCTACAACATAATTCTTTCATAAACTAGCTTGTAAATTAGGCCTCCATCTTGATAAGAACATGAATAACATGAAAACCACAAACCATGAAATATATATATATCATTATTTGATAACCCATTTGGCCCATTCTTCCCATTAATAACCCTAAGACCTAAACTCATAAATCATACCAATTTTATAGCATATCCTAAAACCCTAAAATATCAAAACAAATAGGGTCAACAAACCTCTTCTAGTCAATGCACACCTATGAAACTTATTACACAATTGGAGACACCCATCACACACTTCTAGATGAAGATTTTATTTTCCACATCTTTGGGAAAACATACATCCTATAACCCATTTTATGACCTACATACTCTTAAGCACAAATTGAGAAACCTGAGAGCAAACAAAAATCTCCACTTTCACATAAAAGATCATCAAAGATTGAAGTCCCATAGAACACATATCAAAGAAGTGTATAAACCTTTCTGAGCATCAAACTCCTTTCTTACATTGGATCAATCTTATTATTCCACTTGAAAACAGCCATTCTAATCTTATAGACTAAACATATACAACTATGACATCACCATAACATATCTTCCACTTGGACATACCTACTCTAATTGAAAAGACTTATCTCTAGCCTCTTAGGCCCATATGAAGAACACCACAATCACAATTACTTGTCCATTGAAAGGAGTCTCTTAAGAGGCATATATATAGACATCATTTTCACTATAATGCTCTAAAACAAATTGAAGCTAGGAGTGGTCCACATATTCTAAGCAACCAATGGAATCCTCTTATAGCTATAAGACTTCTTGCTCTTGTTATTCTTCTCTTTAGTCTAAACTATGACAAGTAGTTCCTTTTCTATATCATTCTCCTTCTATTCTAAAATAGGAATGGAAACACATGGAGAAAATATGGAATCTTAACATACCTTTTCTTTTGAATAAATAACCTTGCAACTTGGAACCTCATCACTAGGGATTATTAATTGATGTTATTTCAATGAAGCTTACTCAATAACATTAAGATGTTCACTTGGACCCATACACATATCAGGACTATCCTTAACCAGTACCTTGGTCTTCTCCTTCACAACATGAGCAACCAATGAGAGCTCTTGGCATTCTTCACCTTATGAAGCATTTTACACCATGGCAAACAAATTACTTGGACTTACAGTCTCATCATGACTCACACTTACCAGCTTTGGTTTCCATGAGTTAACTTGCCTTTTTACTTGCACTCTTTGTGCCTATTCAAATTATTCTAATTTTTAGACCTTTCCTTGAAGAATTTAGAAATGTGACCTATCTGTTTATAGTTGTAGCAGCCCATACTCGATGTAAATTTAGTATATCTTACCTTATTTAGATAATGTTTTGAAAAGTGTACCACGTCATGATATTTTAAGCACTTAACCTTTCTTACTCCTTTTGACTAGTTAACACCATATTAGTTCTAATCAAACTCATTTCTAATATGTCTCTTGCATTCTCTAGCCCTATGACCAAATTGATTACATGTGTAATAGTAACCATTGAAACTTGTATACCTCATGGCATTTGGTTATTTGATCTGATTTATCTTCATTCTACTGGCACCTTCATTCCTTGTCTGATGTTTTATCTTCAAAGGTTATTCCACCTTTATCTCATTGACATTCACATTAAATTGAGAAGCAAATTTGGGATCTTCATTAAAACCCTATCTAGATATGTTACTATCTAACTTTCGACTCTTTAGGATATCATCTAGATCATTAGAACTTTTATCAAACTTGAAAAATGATTTCACCCTGCTTATAGACTTCTCTAACTCATGTTTTAAAAACATAATCTCATAAGAATACCTTGAACATTCATCTTCTTTATCTTTCAACATTGTAGATAGGATTTCTAATTAAAAACTGATATGCTTGGCCATATCTTCATACTCCTTGGCATCTTCATTCATTCTTTCCTCAAATATACTAAATTTATCCTCATAGTCTTTGATTTGAGACTTCATCTTCTTCTCAATCTTCATTTCTTCAAGAGCATTTGTAAAAATAGTCTCATAGTCCACCTCATCTTCATCATCATTTAAATCACACCAAGTAGACTCTTTTTGATGTGATCAACTACCTTATTCAACCATGAATAGGGATTCTTCTTTAGTAAGACCATTATCTTCATGATAATAATCTAAGTCACTATCTTCACTCTCATCTAATGATTTGAAATCTTCTTTAGTGTAGAGACTCTTCTTGTCCTTGAAGTACTTCTTCTTGTTATCAAACCTTCTAAATCCCTTTTTTCTTTTATCTATCCTAAATTATCTCTTTCCATCATCATGAGTTTTATCATGGTCTTCATCATCATCCTTCTTATCCTTATGAGGGCACTTATTAGCAAAATGTCCTATCTCACCATAATTGAAGCATTTGAGGGGTAGTTTACCTTTATACTTGCCTAAACCTGCTCTCAATTTTCTTAAAATGAAAGCAATTAGTTTATACTCATATATATCATAAATTTCATCCTCTCTGGGTTTATTACCTTGGAATTTATTCTTTGGCTTCATTTTAATCTTGAAATTTGATTCCTTCTTCGGTGTTATATCATCATTCTTTCTCATCTCATAGGTAGTAAGGATTCCATGAAGTTCATCCAATTTCAACTGGGTAAGATCATGACTTTCTTCTATAGTAGATACTTTAGGATCAAACTTGAGGGATAGGGACCTTAATAACTTTTGAACTATAGCAGCTTCTTTAATGTTTTCTCCAAGACCTCTGATGATTTTCACAATCTCATCAACTCTCTAAAGAAAGGATGCCATATAATATTCTTCATTCATCTTGAGACTTTCAAATTACCTTATATGAGTCTAAAACTTATAAACCTTGACCTTTTAATCTCCTTCATAAATGATCTACATTTTTTTACCATATCTCTTTAGCAAATTTACAATGGATTACCTTACAGTATTCAGTCTTTGAAAGACCACAAGTAATAGCATTCATTGCCTTAGAATTATTATCAAATAAATACTTGTTTGTAGCACTAAATGGAGGAATAGTAGGCGCAACATAAACATCAAAAAGAGATTCACATACATTAAAACCTAGGGACATAATATATGTCCTCATCTTGGTGCTCTAAAATACATAATTGGATCCATTGAACATCAATGCTTTCTTAGTAGAGAAACCTCCTTGATGACTACCCATATTGTACCTTAGATCACCTTCAAGCTGTCAAGTTTTTACCAGAGGACCTAATCTGATACCAATTGCTAGAGGTACAAAACTAAGAGGGGGGTGAATCAGTGAGCCTAAATATTTCAATTTCAATTTTAGTCCTTTCAAACTATTAAAAAATCAATAAATATCAACTTGATCAAGCAATATTTAAAAGAGATCTCATTCATTCAATGCATACACAAAATCAAATACATAACACAAAGTTCCTATGGGAAACACTCATGGGGAATAAAAACCACTCTCAAGTCTACAACACATGTACTATTGTCCTATAATAAATTAAAAATAAGAGACTAATCAACTTGTTTAGACCAACAATCCTTGATCATATCTTCTTGACCAAAGACCTTTAGTGAAACATTTGTTTCACAAGGATAAACTTCCCCTAAGGAAGATTAGGTCCTTTAGACCTTAATTTGAACACCTATAACTTATAAATAATGTCTTCAACACCTAATGATGGATATCTATTTTCTAACCCATGCACAAAATCTCTCTATCTCATATAGGCCTCTCACATAGGTATGTTACAATCTCTCTCCTTATTCACTAAAACTATCCTCATCTGTACACTTGGACCCCTGCTCATATCCTAAAAATTTAAGAGAAATATTTATACATCAAAAATATGACCTAGAATTCATACACATAGTCCTTAATCTGATCTACTCATTAACTCATCAATTGGGCACTCTACCTCTCTTTTGCTCTATAACTCTCATAAAAACCTTACACTTGTCTCACAAGTCCTCCCCTCAAAGTCAAGAAATCATCATATTTTATTTAAATATATATAAATATTTCATGAATTATCAATAACTTGGTTGAACACAATACATGCCTTCATCCTTAAGGCATCTTACATAGGTCATACTTAAACATACTCCACTTTCAAATAGGCCTAAGTCACTTTTAGGTCATATAGAGACCCATTCAGCTCTTTGACACTTTTTTGAGAAAGATAAGAAAATAGGAATAATATTACAACTCAAGAATCCATGCCACACAATCTATAGGTCCTCATTAAGTGTCCATATCCATCACAAGACCCTTCTAATTAAGCACAAATTGCTAAAATAATATTATGTGCACATAATCCCGTGAATGAGTACATAGTTCACTTGTGAACCTTTGTTCATACTACATATTATTCGTAACACCTTCATAGTTCACAAAGAGAATCCTTATGGATTCTAAAACACTCCCATATAGATAATTCATCATGAGATATCTAAATAACATCAAAACAAGCTCAAATACCCTTCTTGGGTTACTTGAAGAACATGCATGAACACACAATAAACTTTGGAGATAAATATATTTGTTTATACATACTTAAAAATTTTAAAATCCATATTTATAGATGTGCCTTAGAGTCCTATAACACTTTTATTTTTAAACCATGAGTAAATTTTGCATATATCTAAATATATGACTAAAATATAGATCACTGGTTTTTCCTTTGATACATTCAAATATTTGAATTCAAAGGGTCATAGTTAAACTTCAAAAAATTAACTTCATCTCATTTAATATTTAAATATAGACTCAATGAAAATAATTTATCTTTTTATATCATCTTGATATTTATCTTATATCACTCACCATTTGATCAACATGTACAAACACCCACTCACTGTTAGACCCTTATCATTTACCTTTAATCAACATTAAAAAATTGTCACTTTAACCTTTCTAACTTGACATGAACCATTATATCAATCTTTATGATCACCCACAAAATGTTAGATCTCCATTTGGCCCTAAATTTTAACTTTTTCCAAATCAACTAAGTATAGGAACCATTGTAATCTATTTGAGATGCCAACTTTAAACCTCAATAAATTTTACCTCACTCACTCATATGATCTCAAATTTAGATCATTTGATCTCTTCACATAGGAAAATACAACCATGTGAAAAATTTATCCTATAACCCTCACACATGTGAGATATAAGGACATTAAAATTATAACAAAAAATTTTCTACCACAGAGCTAACAATGTTAAGAACTACTTGGAAGGCCAAGTTTTCACATGCATGTATTTTTACATGCTTCAGTGCATGACCTTAAATTTAGTGAAAATAAAATAGGAAAATAAACTATCCCATATTATCATATTTTTTTGAAACATCCACATGTGTGATAAATTCCATCATCAAACTACTTACTTGGCTCTTTCTTGCCTAATGAAAACTTGGCTAAGTATGGGAAAATAATGTCAAACTACCTGGGAGCCTGACTTTGCAACCATATATATTTTATTGTTCTTAGGAACATGACTTAAGATTTAATTCATAGAAAATAGGGACTAATGTGATCATAATCATATGACCAACTCCCCTTGACTCATCCACAAATGACAATGGTGATGTTAGCAAACTACCTACTTAGATTTTCTATCAATAAACCCAAACTATGTAGATGGAAACTATGGATTAACAAATGAATTAAAATCATACACACAAGATATAAAATAATACCTAACCAATGATAGGATACCTTACAAATGATCAATACTTTAGACTCATCCATGAGCATCTCTAACCATGCTAAAATTAAATATCAACCAAGCCAACATTAAGAACATTAGGAAAAGAACATTGCACACTTTGTCATTATTACTTAGGCTATCAAATAACTTCATCCACTCACCAAGACACCTCTATGAAATCACTAAAAATTGTCCAACACTCATAAATTAAGACCTTTATAGGATTCTCTCTCCAATTATAGGCAAAGCCTGATATGTGGGCCAAAAAGGCTAACACTTTTGGCGATGACCAACCTACTGGTCATGGGACCTAGAATTTAATAAGGGTTATTCAACATGACTAAAAAAATGAAATCATACTTACAAAAATACTCTAATTTATTTATGGAAACACTTTTATAGAAATTGGGAGCCCAAAAATAACAAAAAAACAATAAAATAGATTAAATCTAACAAACAAAGAAATGTGTAAAAGCACTTGGAAGAAAAGATAGAACTATCTACCTATGTATAAATAGAATGAAATTAAACTAGTAACATAACTTGAGATACCTCCCATTGATAGGGATGGTAAGGATATCTCCATTCAATTTATCCAGATCAAAAGAATTGATTTCCTTGTAACTTATGATGACATAAGGTCCACTCCAAAGGATATAAAACTTGGAATGTTTTCATGTTTTGCATGGTCCTCATCCCATTTGAGGACAATGTCACCTTGATCGAATGTCCTTGATGAAGATATTTTGTCAAAAAATTCTTGAATTTATACTAGTTATACCACATGGTATGCATGACATCATCTATTATCTCTTTCAATTCTCTCAGTTCATTCATCCTAACTTCCATTGCAACACTTTTTAGAAGCTATAGTTGGTGTGGAAGCTCCAAATCTAGAAGTTCTAATGAGATAAGAAGCCTTGATTCTCTTCCATAAAAGAAGAGATAATATAAATGAAAAATGGCCTTCTTGAGGGTGAACTTATTATCTCATAAATTAGTCTTCAAGTTTTTATGATTTGATCTCTAATTATCTTCCATTATTCTTTTAATGACGCAAATCAGGGTCTTATTAGTGGACTCAGCTATTCCATTACCTTGTAGATAGTAATTTTATGAAGATGTTAGATAAATAAAAATTTCAAGATACCATTAACATAACTTTTCACTACTTAATTCCAAGTCATTATCATATATTATACTAGAATGTACTCCAAAATGGGTTATTAGACTTTCATAGAACTCAAACACATAGTTTTCATTTGTCTCCTTCAAAGGCATTGCTTCCACCCACCTAGTGAATTAGTCTATAGCTACCAAACACCATTTATGACTAGCACTAGATAGAAGATGTTTCATTCCAATGAATTCCAAACCCCATTTCATGAAAGGCTTCTCAACGTAAATAGGCCTTAATGGCATATCAACTAGTCTATGCTTTCATGCAAACATTGCACATTTTGAACACTTCCTAACCCATGCACGTGCATGCTTAAATAAATTATGATAAAAGTAACTAGATCTAATGATTTTTTAATCTATGATATTGGATATAAAATTCCCTCCAAAAATACTGTCATGAAATTGTTCAAAAAGCTTTTCAAATTGGTTAGCTTCAACACACCTTAAAATCATACCTCCAATGTCTTTTTTTAAAAGTACTCCATAAATAAGAATGTATGGTACTGATTTTAGTCTAAAATGTCTTCTCCTTGATGCACATAACCCCATTAGACCTTTTTTTTTTGAAGGAATATATCAATGTCTCATGTCTAGTTAGATAGAGAAGTAGTTTCAGCGTCTTGTTGGGTGTCTTGAAGTGTTAAAACCGTATCCTTATCTTCTCTCACATCTTATGCAAGATTTTCACACAATAATTTACCTTAGACAAGTTGTGACATTCACTTAAATATCATATTGCATGAACTTAGTGACCCATCCATCTCTCTTTTTACTTTATTCTCTATTGGGGACGAAATCCTTCACACTAGGATGAGCTACCATTAGTATAATATTTTGATTTGAAACCAAATGTCTTAATTTATTCAAACCTATTATAAAAATAAGAACATTATTTTCATAAAAATAATACCTCTCCTCATAGTATTACAAATCTTGATTGAAAAAACTAATGGGTTGATCTAAACCTTCACTATTTTATTGCATAAGTATGACTAAAATTGTATTAATGTATAACAACATATATAAATAAAGCCTTACTAAAATCTAGATTACTAAAAGTGGGAGCTTGGCTGATTACTTGTTTTATGGATTCAAATATTCTCTTTCACTCCTTAGTCCATGTCAACACTTTATGTTTCTTTAGCATTTGATTGAGTAGTCTTACCAGTTCTACAAATCTAGGAATAAATCTTCTGATGAAATTGATCTTAACTAATAAGATTTATAATTATTTATTATTTTTTAGAATGATAGAAGAAGGATTGATTCTATTATTTTTGGATAAATAGAAATACCATCCTTGGACACTACATGCCCAAATAGTCTCCCCTCATACACTGAAAAGATACACTTCTTTGGATTCAATGAAACTCTAAATTGTCTGCATCTATCAAAAATAACTCTCAAGTGTGTTAGATGATCATTAGGATCCTTTGAAAATAAAATAAAGTCATCAAGATAAACTAATACCATTTCACTCAAAATACCTTGAAAAGAAACATACATTTCCCTTTAAAAAGTGGCTCCTCTATTAGAGAGCCTAAAAGGCATCTTTTGGTAGGCATAAGTACCCCATTTGGTTGTGAAAGTTGTTTTATACTGATATTACTATTTCACTAATATTTGGTTGTAACTTGAGTACCCATATAGTAAGGAGAAACTTTCTGATCTTGATACCCTCTACAATATTTGATCCATCAAAGGAAAAGGATAGTGGCCTTTCAGTGACACTTTGTTCAAATCTCTAAAATCCAAACATAGTCTTATCTCTCCATTTTTATTTCTCATTGGTATAAGGTTTGATACCCATGTTGAGTGCTTGATAGAAAATATTATACTTTCCTCAATCAACTTAGTATGCTCATTTATCATGAGAATTTTAACCTTGGGGTTAATGGGCCTTTACTTCAATCTTTCTAGTTTTGCATCCTATTTAAGCTAAATAGTATGTTGTGCTAAGTTGGGGTCAAAACCCTCCAAATCATGGTATTCCAAAGAAATAAAAACATGTACTCATTACGTAATGAAATAAATGATTCTCTCTCATAATTAGTGTTTATTTTACCCCACTTGAGCTACTTACCTTCAACTATGTGAACTTGCTCATAATGTTCTTCCTTGGAAGAGATGATTACCTTGTCTTTTATGAGTTGATCATCTTAATTGAAAATTATCTCTAAAGGTACTAAACCTTTAGTAATATTGTTTGACCTCAATTGCACAATATGATATTCATATTGTTGTTACAATTTATTTTGATTCTTTGAGCAAAATTATGCCTCATTCTATAAGAAATAGACTATATGTTTATCACTATCAAAAACTTGCCAAATTACCTCATTGTTTGTAATTGAAGGTCTACATACAACCTTGATTTGGGTCTAATATTTATTTTATTTTATTTGGTTCACTATATGATATTATGCTCCTATCGCAACAAGTCTATTTTCATGTTAATTGGTTCCTCTAGGAATGGAGTGGATATCAAATGCTAGGAAATATTGCATCAGGTCCCAAACTCTATGTTTATATGCATTTAGGAGGGGATTATTTTATTTAATTAATCCTCTAACTTGTTATACTACCAACTCACTATAACATTTCACTTGTAAAAGCTTGATACCTCTCTTTATATCCCACTGAAGGCCATGAATAAGAGCTTCATACTCTTTAGTATTTGAAGTAAAAAAGAATTGAAATCTAATTGAAGAGTAATACCTTTGATTTTAACGTGAAACCAACATTTCCCTAGCTCAACTCACATTTTTTGATATGGATCCATCAAAGTATATATTCCATACTCCCTATTGATCTTGCTTTGAGTTGGTGAGACTAGGTAATGAGTCATCTTATTCATACATGTAGTAGACACTAAGACAAGCTTATTGAATACCTTTCTATGGGTTCTACCCATGGTTATCAGTATTCCACTCATCCAAGAGTAGATCTAGTATGCATTTAACTGGCTTAGAATGTTCTTGATCAATAGTATCCTCATTTTCTTCTCAAATATTATAGTTCACATTAGACATATTTGGCATATATGTTTCGAAGTGGAATGTAAAAATAGGCTCTAATATTATATGTTTCCATATTTGGTTCTAAAAACTATGTATGACCAATCAAAATAAAGGTAACCTCCTATTTTAGTAGTGAAAATCTAGATAGGCATAGTGTAAATTGTGGAGGTAAATCAACAACATCTATATCCTTTGAAATCATGAAATTAGGACAAGCATCAAGTAAAATATTATGATCTTTGAGGATACCCACAGTCTTGGTATGAGAACAATCTAACTATAGCACTCATTTTTCATGAGGTTCATACTTAAGCCCTAGTTTTTTAGCTATGTATTTAGGTATGACATAAGTTCTAGCTACACTATCAATCATACAATTACGGATAAGACAATCTCTTATGAACAAATAAAGGCAGAATGGAGGAGGCTTAATCACCTTAAGAGCTTGAGGCTCAAAAAATGGATTAGATTTGGTTAGAATAACACTTACTCTTTACTTTTTAAGTGTTCCATCAAAGATATTGAGCTTTGAAAGATCCTCTTGTAGGTAATCCTTTTGTCTTGGTATATACAAAATATCCTAGATTGAAATTGATACATTATATTTCTTCATATGATCCACAATACTGAGTAGAGAAGTGGTTATCCTTGACTACAATTTAGGAGCAAGAGGGGCTGCTAGATGTTGTGTGAACTAAGGGATGTAATCCCCTTTCACATTATACCCCTTTAGATCTTGAATATATTGATTTGATGTGTTTTGAGGTATTTCATGAGTGGTGGTCCTTTGTGATGGATAAGAAGGTAAAGGGGCTACTTTATTAGGACCTAAATCCTCATTAATTGACTTTTTCTTGGATCTAGTATTGGTTGTGACTAAATTATCAACATTAGACATATTTTGACATTGATTTGCTTCTATGATCTCAAAATAATTCTCACCTTCCTGAATGTTTACAAATGTAGTTTCAATAGGTGTTTTACCATTCTCTCCTCATTGTTGATTAGGCACTTTTGCTTGAGTGAATAAAAAAAGACTCCATATGGTAGAGAGGCTTCCTTATTTATTTGGTTTTCATGTGGAGAAAGAGTTAAAATTTTTTGCATATAAGATTGATGTGATCTCTCACCAATTAGAGCTATTTCCATGTTATTTACTTGATCCCACTAATTGTTCCATTGCCCTTCCTGAGCATCATTGATCTGAGTTGGCATAATAGCTCTAGAATTACTTAGAGTATTAGGATTGCATTGCCTTTATTAATATTTCTACCCTTGTCCTTGTTGATTGGATTGATAGGGTGACCTATTATACTGATAATTCTAATTAGTATTCTGATATGTCCTATATGTTAGAGCTTATTTCCTTTCCATTAAAAAAACTTGTTATGAGTCTTAAGAAGACTCTCTATCTTCCCTAATTTTCCATCTTGATCACCTTTTATTTGATATAATTTTGTTAAATTTGGGTGAGGAGAAATAGTTGGAGCAAGAGGATGGGTTTCTAGATAGAGAGGCATTGATGGCCTTAGAGATAACTTGACTACTTTTATAAGTCTATTTTCATCCTTAAATACTAATTCAAAAGCTTCAAGTAGAGTGTTCCATCTCATGGATTGAATCATCATAGATACATCTGAATTGAGACTTTTAAGATAGTATAAGAAAGCATAGTTAGGTGTAGGCTTAATCACTATAGGAATTATATCCCAAATATTTTGGAACTTATAATTGAAATCCACCATGAATTCATGATTGGGTCTCTTGATTGTTGTAAGCTGATCCACTAGTGAGAGATGATCACTTTTGTCCTCAAAATGTTTCCACAAAAATTCTCCAAATTCATCCTAGTTTTTTATTAATGCAAGAGCCAATCCTTTATACCATTTAAGTACTTTCCCATTGAAATAAGTTGATAAAAACCTCATTTCTATATTTTCCTAAGTCATATAATGCATTGAACAAAGGTTAACAATATCTACAGTATGTTTTATAGGAGTAATTGAATTTTCTCCTATAAAATAAGGAAGAGCCTTTAAAGCTGAGACTAGAATATCATCCCATTAAGTAATATTTAGAGGAATTCCACCATTTAATGGCACAAAGGCTTGTATTCTAATGACAACCATCTGAGGTACATGATATGTAATAATGTTTTGTTGAACCAAATTATCTTGAACAAGAGGATTTTGTGTAATAACATGAGGAATAAGAGGTGTAGGTGTAGGATTTAACTGAGATGATTTATTATTATTTATTTATTGGAAATAAACTCATAGAAATATATCTTTCTCCATTTTTCAGGGTATTTTATGACAACTCTTGGTGGTATGAAAAGTATGTAAACCTAAAAATGAAACTCTAGAATTTGATACTATACTTATATATGAAAAAAATATGTAAATAAGTGGTCCCATTGAGTGTGATATAACTATTAGCTACCAAGACAACACATAATAGAGGTCATATTTTTTCAAGTCTAACCCATACCTAGACTAACATGGGAATGATCTAAGGCTATGGGATGCCTATATCTAGACTAGACCTTTAGGGTTTTTAATGAGTCTAGCTCCTTAGATATGATAGTATATACCTTTCTTTCTAAGACCTAAATAAGTTAGGGTGAAAATAGTCAATATATTAAATAAAATAAAACATATTCTAACATATGGTGATGCACCAAATGTTCAAACATCCACTCTCAGGATTAAACTCATTAACACACTAATAGACTATGAAAGAAACTAATGTAGTATCTATAATGGTTTCCAAGCAACAATGCTTCACCTAGGGATTAGATTGATGGACTTAGGATAAAGGGTAATGAGTTTAAGGCTTTATTTAAATCACTTACAATCAATAATCAACTCTATACTTGAGACATCAACATTCAGATATGTTAGATAATGTGTAAGAAAATTTTATTAGCACTTAGGTTGAACTTCGACTTGTAAAGTGAAGATGCCAACCACTTTTACATATCAAATAAATAAAAAAACACTACGAATGTATTAGTAAACAACTACAAAAATGATTTATTCATTACTCTAAGAGGTAAAAAATATAATTTCTAGTAGATTCTAGTCATACCAACCTAAGGGATCATAGGCTATATTTATAGAAGAAAAGAAAGAGAGAGAGAGAGGGATTTTGGTGATAGAAAAGGAATCAAATGATCTCAACTTCATTTGAACCATAATTATTATTGCCTCTACATTAATATTCATTCAATCCTTATGATTGATCTAGGTCACTTCAATCCATTAGATAGTTACATTATTCTTTCACTAATGCTTATTTATGGTTACAACAATATGATCAACTTATTTTGAGCTAGGTTTTGGCATCAATGTAGTTACAATAATTGGATCAATTTATTAGATCTCTATCTTATTATTAATTTCTCCTAGTTTGTTTGTCATGGTGTGCAAAAGTGGAGAGAAGGTTACCTTTCATGTAGCTCGCTTTGATGATGAAGCCATTAGAGTCTATGTGTATGCCTTTATGGCACCCTTTTAAATTCTAGCTATGGTTCAAACTGGATCATGCTCAAACTCATATCCATGTTTATAACTCCACCATAGATGGGAAAACCAATCTCCCTTTTGATCTTATTAGGTATAAATAGACCCATTTCTTTGTTTGAGCATCCATATAAACTTATAACTCATCATGTACATAGGTCCTCCTTCTGAAAATGACAAACATAGTCGTAGAATGAACCTTGTATGACATGAACCCTCAAGCTAGAGGTTCATATTAAGATTTAATGGTAGTCCCTTTAATTATTTATACTTAACCACATGGTTATGTCCACTCATTAGCATTTGATCAAGCTCTAATGGTAGAATGATGACCCTATAAGACTTGTTTAATTTGGGCTACAAAACTTCCCTTTCATTTGAATTTGTCTATCAAAAATTTCTTGAGCTAATAAAAATGCTCCAACCTATCTTGATTCCCATTAGCCTCATATATCCCCATTATCAAATATTGATTCTTTGACATTAAATTCATGCCATCAGATCTTCTTTGGTATGAATTAACACCAACCATCGATCTCCTATCATCTTGAACATGCTCAGGTTACTTGTAAATCATGCATTGATCTTAGGATCCTATTATCAATATGTTGCTTTATGCACTTATGCCACGTGGTAACCTCTTGACTTCTTTGACCTTTTAACTCATCTTGTACCATAGATATCCCTTGGTATTAATGAATCCTAACCATTAGATCTACTTTTATTTAAAAACAAATATCTATTTACCATGGTCTAAATTTGACATCTAAGCAACCATCATTTGACATCTATAGTATCATTATTGATGTTTGCATGACTGAAAATGTTAAGACCCTATTGGTTTTTTTCCAACAATTAAATTTGACATTTGAACAAATGTTTCCCTTTATTTGACCAACCTTGAAATCTTGGATCTAGAAGCGAAAAGGTCATGGAGGCAACAAATTTTCAAGAGATGTTCTTGATATTAAAAGGATTATGCCCACTTGATCCACTAGTTTTGGGAGCTTTTTAAGTGTGTTTACAATGTGTTAAAGTGAGATGACCTATGAGATTTTTTGTGACATATTCACACTTATCATTGATCATTTGAACCTAAATGAATATTTTTAAAGGCTTGAATTTGACACTTGTGTGAATGTCTTTCTCTCCATGACCACCTTTAAAACTCTATAACTTGAGCTAGAAAGCTTGAGCAGACATGAAACTTGTCAATCATGTTCTTGGCACGAGCTCTATGGTAATGCATCATGTTGGCTCACAAGGATTTTTGAGGTGAATTTATTAAATGTACAAAAGATCTTACCAATTTGTTTCTATGTGATGTGTATGATAACTTGGCTTGTTAGACTTGGTAAGTTAAACTTTGAAGCTTAGACCTCAAGATAGAAGACTCATTCAGATATGAAACTTGTAGAAAATTATCTTGGAAATAAGTACATTGATCATGTGTGGTTTGATGGTCATGTGAGGCTTCTTGATCTCATTTATAAAATTCATAAACATGTCTAATTTGGTTCTTCATGACATCCTAATGACAGTCTAGCCCTTAAACATGCCCAAGTCATTTTGATTCAATATTTCATGGTCCTAATGAGTTTATAATATTTTATAAATATATTATATGTCCCTAAAATCTTATAAACACTATGATATATTTCTTGGATCAATTTTTAAGGATTGGATAAATAATTTCTCCAAAACCATTCAATTCCATTAGATCTTTACATCAAACATACTGATATGAATACTTTACCTGAAGGAAATATCTTCGAGATTTTGATAAGGAAATTTGTTTTAGACATTTTATCCAAATAAAATGTGTCTTCAAAAACATTATCTCAGACATTTTTTTTGAAATAAATAGGTGCTTAGGAAAATTATCTCAGATAATTTCCCTAAAAGATTTATGTTTTCAGAAATATTGTATTGGGCATTTTATTTAAAATAAATATATCTTTAGTCCTTTTCCTTCAAGAAAATTTTACAAAAATAATTACAAAACTTAGCTAAATAAACTTTGAAATGTTTCGCAAGTGTAAACTAAGCTTTTAAACCTAAAAGCTCTTTTGGATTTATTCTTGAAACTGATCAAACGCTTCACTTTACAATGCTAATATTGCTTCTAATCCATTTGACCTACTCATCAATTGGGATGATGATAAGCTTCTCTCTCTAACTATAGACAAAGCTTAATATGTGGGCCAAAATGGCTAATAGTATTTTGGTCCATGTCTTTTGAAATATGAGGTTAAAATATGTCATGAACTCATGAGGATCTTTCTTTATGGTAGTTAGTTGCTCAACTAAGGATAGGTGATTATATTTTTCCTCAAAATATTTGACTAAGGCTGCACCTAATTCATCCTAGGTAGAAATGGAATTTAGTATGAGGTTTATATACCATTGTAATGATTTTTATTTTTACAAAGTAACAAGAAGTCTAATAGCTACATTTTCTTATGAAACACTATGAACTAAACACAGGGTAGCAACATCCTTGATGTGCTTAATAGGAGTTGTTTCATCTTCTCCTAAAAAAAGTAATACTTTTGAGATTATACATATTAATTTCATCAAACTAGGATAAATTTATTGGACTAACTCTATTGGATAGAATAAACACCTGGTTTTTGATGACCATATAAATAGTGGCGATTATACTACTTAAAACAATAGCATGAATAATAGACAAATATTAATTTATAATATTTGTATTTATCCTATGAAATCCTTCTCTTTTATATGAAGTAGAATGCAAATCAATGAAATCAAGAGGAATACCTTTAGTAGCTAACCTTGTGGTAAACTTTGACATGAAAGTACTACTTGGATGCTATTATGAACTCTATATCATAAATAATATTTATATTATGATGATTATGCATGTCTTATAATACTATAATTACTTCTCCTTATCTCAAAACTTTATTTATACCAAGGAGAAAGAGTCCCACTAGGCATGCCAAAAACTATTGTTAATTAGGAGTGTGCCCTTGTGAGAAAGTGTATAATTCCTCACTCCTATTGAAACATGAAATCTCTAAAAAGTGTGGGTTAATTAAAAAGGGATAAAATCTCTATATATGTCTCGTTTCCTTGGTGCTCTCACTAAAACTTTGTTTTAAACTACTACCTATTAGTTTTGACAAAGGAAAAGGTTTGTAATGAAACTGAGAGAAAATTGGAAATGAAAGGTGATGCACCAATTTTTTTATGACTAATGACACTTTTATGAGATGAAAAATCTTTCACACATTCACTACACTTAGGTAAGGTTTCTATAATAGTGTTTCATAATAAGGACCAAATAAATTCAACTTATGCAAGTAAATACTAAACTCACATCCAATACATAAACTTAAGCTTGTTTTAAAAACTTAAAATGACCTTTATAACATAAAAATATCTCATGAAGGTATAATAACTAGACAATAACAAAGGAAATTAAGTATTTCACTAAGATATATCAATGGAAATCACATACACTTCACTCAAACAACCTAAAAATGGAGGAATTTATCTTCTTATTTCTCTCAAGAGATGAATAAAATTTGGGAAGCCTTTAGACAATAAAAAATAAAATATTCATCATATATTATATAAAAATGAATACATATAGTAAAGAAAAATATTGGAGACAAAGCATCCCCAAAGTAGGGGACTTCAAACTTGGTCAAAAATTTCTCCTTGAGTGCTATGTACCATTATTCATCCTATAAAACTTTAATAATTCATATGGTGGAATGGAATAGAGATTTACCAATGTTTTTGGGGCTTAGTATACATGTCATAATGTTTTTTCAAGCTTAGAGCACTTGGAAAGTGCCTAGATTCTTGCATCAACCCCTAGATTTTAGCCTTCATGTCTCCTTAAAGATTGAGTCTCCCTTAATGGATGTAGGATCATTAAAATTATTTATTTAACCCTTTTTTTATCATTAATTATTCATTAATACTTTTCACAAGTTTTTTATGAGAAATCTTCAACTCATTTTGACTTTGTCTTCAAATGAGGCATTGGAAAGGAGAGTCCTATTAGGAATTGAAGACCTTTTAACATATTTTTATTTTCATTAAAACCCTATAATTTATTATTATTATTATTATTATTATTATTATTATTATTATTATTATTATTATTATTATTATTATTATTATTATTATTATTATTATTATTATTATTATTATTATTATGTCTAATTAGGTGTAAAATATCATGTAATAGCTTAATAAGACTCTAAAAAGAGTTATATTCATTGATTTTGTCTTCTAGCTCCATGAAACTTTTATTTTTCACTAAGGCGTAGAGGGAAAAGGTGAGTATTTCTTAAAAATTGATTATATCCTACATATATCCACAATTTAAGGCTTATTTACATCACACAATACTTTGGATTAATAAATTTAATGCATCAAACACTCAGGAAGACTTGGAATAAAACTAAAACCATGTTTTTCCTTGAACTCTTTATAGCCTTTTTTTCTACAAATCTCCTTGTCTGAGAGAATATAGAAGTGATGGTGAGAAAATAATAATTTTTATAGGTAACCTCTATCCTCCTTAATATAAATAAAAATTTTTTGGCCAAAATTCAAGCATAGACATGTTTTCTATCACCTTCTCTTTGCCAAATAAGGCCTAATTAGCCCTCATAGGCCTAGGAAGAGAAATCTTGATTTTCAGAGATTACACGTGTGAAACCTCAAAAAAAAAATTATTAACTTTTAAATTACTCTCACAATGATCCATGTCACATTTTTTGGTCTAAAACAATGTGGAGGTACTAGAACCATGAAATGGACCTTCAAAGGCTTGCCTTTTTTATGCATTTTCTAATTGGCCCAAAAGGATTGAACAGTTTGAGCATATATGGATGCATTTTTATGAATTTTTTATTTTTTAAAGTTAAATAAGTTCAAAATTTACCTTATTCATAAATTTTAATCCTTATAAACTCCTTTGAACCTCCATTTTATCTCAAAAATAAGACAAAGTATAGTTTTTGTACTACTATGTACAAGTGAAGGTACAACAAAATTTCATGTAGAGGATCTTGTGAGAGTATAATTTTTTTTTTGTAGGTTTTAGTAATAAAATATATAATTTTTTTGGTTTTAAAACTCAATCTCTATAAATAGGTCCATATTGGGGTCTTATGAGGGTTTTTGATAGTTTTCACCCTTAAGGATGATTCATAAAATTTTGACATCCAACCTATGAAAAATTCCACAAAATTGAATTTAAATACCCCATATAACATCCCATAACTCCTTAAGGACCAATTATAAGCCTCATCACTTTTGTGAGCATCTAAACTTGGCCTATCGAGCTTATTTCTCCATTCTATGCACCCTGTCTTGAGCTTGGGACAAAAAAGGGCTTCTTCATGAATTATTATAAAAACAAAAAAAAATGATACACTAAATAACTAAACATTAACATTTTTAAATTATTTTTAATGGTAATTTGGTGTTTTAAATGTAAATGACCCCCTTTTGGGCTATAGGCCTAATCTAGGCTAGTGGCATTTGACTATTGATGGCCACTCACCACCACTTTTGAGTCATTTTTCAAGTCTCTTAGGATTAATCCATGTCATTTAAGACTAAATAAACCTTAAAAAAATATTAAAAAGTTTCACAAAGTGTTCCAAAGACAACTAACACTCCTTTTGGTCATTTTTTCACCATTTTATGAATTCATGTTTTCCTAAAAGTTGCCTACCTCTAAGATAAAATAGAGGATATTTTACCTATTTATTCATGAAAAAAATTAAATTATGGTGTTTATTTTTTCTTTAGGACTCTCTATACAAAATTTTAGGTCTAAATGATCTCTTTATCACCTCCAACCATCAAAAACTCCATGATAGACTCTTGGACTATTGATTGTGTACAAAATTGGCATATGGATTGTGTATTGCATCAAGAAAACACTCCATTATATAAATTTCATGATGAAAATCATGTGATAATAATACCAATGTATTTTATGTGCTCCTAAACATGTTGGTACCCATAAAATTAAGAAAATGTATCAACTTACACCCTTCATACTTAGTAGGCTTGTTGTAGGCTATATGACTGTGTTTTCTAGAACCCCTATGTCATCCTTATTAAATTTAGGTTGAATAATGAATATAGTATTCGTTATTTGTTAATAATTTAGTTATAATTTGTCATTTTTTAACTATTCATGCATAAAAAAAACCTAACTATAAATCAAAGTGTTAACATCCCCATACAACTCCTTCTTCATGCTCTTATGATGAATGTATGCCTATTTCCTTATGGTTGTTATAGGTGGTAGTTTATATCCCTATGTGATTGGGTGGATATTTATATAACATGGGTGTACTTAATAATTCTATATGAATTAAACATATGACCAATACTTCAAAATAGTAACCTACCAATTACATTGACATCCAATCACATATTGACTATAGGTGTGTAAGGTAATATAGATATGAAACCCTATAGCTTTATTTTAAATAATTACCTTTCATGAAAATTTAAAACCCATTCACTATAGTGGCTATTAAATATGAAAACTTACCACTCATATACCTTAGTGTTTCTCTTTTTAGACCATCAACCCTTTATCACTTGATATTACTGTGGAGACTGTGTATGAGTGGCTATAGATGCATGCCTTTAAAAACACCTTGTTTAATTTATTTCCATGATATATATTAATATGATATTAATTTTTCACATGTTAATCATATTTAATATCTATCAACCTCACATTTCACCTTCACTTGACAAACTTATAATACAGTCAACTATGTTTATTATGACTGTGTATATCCTCAAAAGGGGAACCTGCCTATAGGCATCCTTTCTTGATTAGACCTATAGAATCATGTCTTGTTATGAAATTTATCCATGAAACATTGAAAACTTGGAGGTCACAAAGACCTACCTAATAATGATGCATTGATTCTATGCATAATAGGCCATGTCGCAGACCTTAGATGGTTAATCAACCCTCAATGTACCTAGGTTTGGCTATAAGTGAGTTCTTGGCAAGTAGTGTATGGACTGTAGATGGATATTTGAAGGAATAATACACCTATAGGTGTTAATTAATATGATTTCATGTTTAATATCCCTTTACATTTTTTAGTATCATTGAATCATTGAATAACACTCTCTCATCCAATACACCCACTATTGTATCCAACCTATATTGACATGTTGTCAATCTATAGGTGTCATCTTTTGGAATTTAAAGGGACTATAGGTGATTATATAGTTTTTCAATATCATTGTAATTCAAAACTTTAATTCATTAATTTAGTTACTAGTTAAAATTTAAACAAAATAAGGCACTTGTGTGTGGATTATATCTTCATGATGCCTCAAGTCACTTGTGGAGCTATGAGAAACCCCGTTCATTATAGATATCATAAAAAAATTATATTGAAGGAATATATAGACTTTAAACCCTAGTACATTGGTTTCTCTTGTTCAAAAATCATGACTTATTTCAAGTTTCAACCCCTACATGAAGGTCAGCAAATGAAATCATTTCGATTGGTGTAGACCCTCATTTGATCTCTTATGAAAATCTTCAAAAAGTTCCAAGGTCTCTATTTTGTATCATTTAGGGAAATTATCCATAAATTATTATTTTGAATAAATTAATTAAACCTTGATACTACCTTTTGTTGCTTTACCTCATTGTGGACTATTAAGGTATCTCCAACTTCTTACACCTGATGAAGACTTCAAAACTTGTCAACTGGCCTCATACCAAATTTTGGAAATTTGTGGGGAACACCTATAGTTTGATACTCTAAAACATAAGCAATGCATATGTGCATGGTATATGGGATTTTTATCCATCTTGGCTCTTTCAATATCTTCAAACCAAAAATTTACCATAAGGATACTTGAAACTTGACTAAATCTTTGTCTTAACATGAATAACCTCTTTTAATGTGCCTATAGGTTACCTAATGTTATAGTCCTATAGGTGAATATTCTAGCTAAAAACATGAAAACATATGGAATTGAATGAAATAACTACCCATGTTGAGACCTTATGAAATTAAACCTCTCAATATTCTTCATGCCTCCTCTTTGAATGTTCTTAGGACCTCATTCTTCAACTTACCATAGTGACAAGTGAAGGCACAGAGCTGACTATGTATGGTGGATTTTAGATCATTTTATTGAATTGGTAATGATCCTTATCATGGTACATGGAAAAAAATGCATCCAAAGCTGAACCTGAATAAAAATCACTCTACCTATATCACTCCTTAAAACTATGACACTAATTATCCCTTATGATTTGAAGGTACTCATTCTTAAATGTATAGACTATCATACAAATCAACATGATATAAGAAATTTGAGGATTTGAAATTTTTTATTATGTATATTATATATTTTTTATTACTCTAATAAAATTGAAAACATCTCTCATCCACTATGATTTGATATGAATAGTAAAATCAAGCTAAAAAAATGCACTTGAACCTTATTAAAGAGACACACTTAGCTTGAACTGTTTGAAACAGACACAATAAAAATGGAAACTTATGAAATATCAATTTAAATAAAACTATATGTAATTAATTATATCATACATTTATGACATTTGAATATGAAAACATCTACTGAATGACTCATATTTTGCTTCAAAACTAACCCAAGAGACCACTCTAAAAGATAGAGAAGGGAATATGGTTTTATGCTATAAATACCTTCCTAGAAGGAGTTATCAAATGATACCAAGATTAAAATGATCCTATTGACCCCTAAAATAATCCCTCAAATCATTTCTCTCAATTTTTTTTTGGCTTGAGAAACTACTCCAAGAATAAACCCTTCTTAGATGCATAAGCTATAGTGACCTAATGTCACTCTTAGTGATTGTTCATAAATATGGGGGAAAAATCCTAAAACCAAAGCCACTAATTTAGATATTACTGATAACCATAAAAATGGAAATTTTTTTGGATCTTAACTCTATCTCCTCTTTCCATACTAAACATTTGAAAACTGCCCTTTTAGAGCAATCATGAAGGTCAATATTGGAGAAAAGTTGTTTTTTTCCATTTTTTCACCGAAAAATTCCTTAAAACCATTTATATGAGACTTTAAGGATGAAATAAATCTTTTATGATGTTTTTTATTGCAAAATTTTTCTAAAAACCAAAATGAAAGCCTAAAAAAGGCTTATTTTTACATTGAAAAGGTTATTTCCACCAAGGAGCTATAATTAAAATTTTGTCAAATGTGTTATTAAGTCTTTAAAATGTCTAATTAGTTGAATTAATATGTAATTAATCTTCCTTCTAATTAGATACTATCAAAACCTTTTTCTGAATGGCACAAAATGGTCATGATTGCATAGAAATGAGTCATGAAGTTAGCCCAAAATGTGATCAACTTGATAATCCATGTGTTATGAATGTAATAACCTTGAAACATGAAATTCCACTATTCAAGACACTATACTCTTCTTACCAATGAAATGGCTCAGAAAGGCCAAGAAATGACTAGATAAGCACAAGACAAATGAAGGACAAGACCTTAATTCACCTAATCTACCTTAACACATGTTAATCATGGATTATAATCATTATTTTAAGGACATTTATAGAATAAATAATGAATCACAAGATAAACTTGCATGATATGAAATTTTTTGAATGGTATGGGTGATAATTTGACCTATGAGGTCAAAATTGTCAACAATCATCACTTATGGAAGACACATCTTCACATGGAAAAGTGCCCTAATCCATATCAATAAGAGTCACCTGGAACATAATATAAACCATTTAAATTATTTTACATCTTTATGATGGATACTTTCACTCCTTCATGTGGAATTTTGGAACTTGTTCTATTTTATTGACAAGTTGATATAAAAAAAAAATTGTTTGCTACAACTATGGAAACTAGTAGGCCTATTTTTTGAAATAAATCCATTCTTTATTTTGTAGGACATAGGGATTTATTTTTAATATAAATTTAAACCATAATTATCCTCTATATGTTTATGTGGATTCAAGATCTTTGGTAATGATGTAAGGCTTACTCTCGACCTTGTTTAATGGTATGATAATAATATTTTCCTATTGATGTGCCTCCAACTAATTATATACTATATTGATGATCATATGGAGAACATACATCCCCTTATTCATGATTAAAATAGGTTAATTAATTGCATCAATTTGTTTATCAATAACTTTGAACTATATATTAAAATGTAGATAAGATACTTTTATATCCACATCCTCTAATATCTTGATGGAATCTATTGACTAAATTTGACCTTAGGTCAAATTTCATCAAACCCCTTTATATAGTCAAGATTTTCATGAGGTATTATAGGTTTAAACATATGTCTAGTCATGTTTAGTGAAGTCATATAACATATTTTACCTTGGTCATATGTGTCATTTATGTTAGTATCCTCTTTAAGCCACCTTTTTGGTCATTTTGTCAAATGTATGGTTTCATACCAAATTAAAAATGTTTCAAAGTGAATTATAAAGTCCCAAATCTTATCTATATGGAATATGTAAAGTTATAAATTTAAAATTATATGTTCGACATACAAAGGAGTTTAACTACAAAACATGCCATTTTTAGTTAGTTATATGGATTCATGATAGCTTTGGCACATGTGGCCACTTTAAGAGGGTCCCTTCATATCCCCATAGCTCATATATAAGACCAAGAATATTTTATGACTCCAAAAATTCCAAAAATTGACCTCTCTCTCCCATTGCTCTCTTGGACAAGGTCAAACATGTCAACCAATTTTTAGTCAATACAGATAGGAGGATGAGAGTCTAAATGAATGAACTTGGAGAATGATATAAGCCTTTATGGACCTAATTTACATTTAAATAGTTTATATATTGATGTCCTATGCTTTATGAATAATCCTTAAGATTTTTTATGTTTTCAAGTTGCTTGCACATCCCCAACACCTCAATTTTTATTACCTATTTGCATTGATTTGATGTTTTCAAATAGTTTATATTGGTTAAAATAGGATTTTAATCCTTTTAATGATGTTTAAAAACTAATTTTCATGCATGATCATGGAAGGATAGAAAAATCATTTCCTTGTGCTAGAAGTGCATTATTGGTAAGAAGATGTTTAGGTAGTTATAGAGCTTACTTTCCTATGAGTGGCTTCAGGTAAAGAATGGTATGTGTTTTTTCTCAACCTCTCAGAACTTGGTTGGTTAGACTCCATGGAAATATCTATAGGTTAGTTGAGATGGGATTGATAAATTCATAAAAATATTTACACATAGTCCATTATTTTAACACCACTAACAACTACAATGAGAAATTTTTACCTTAGACAGTGGTGTCTAATAGTGAACAAAGGTTTGAAGAAATTGACGAATTTTTATAGACTCTAAACATGAAAATAGAAACATTATATATTATTTAAAGATTATTTGAAGGTATAAAATCCCAAATCATAGTCAATTATTCAAAATGAGCATCTACAATCAGTTATAAATAGGTTCTAAATAGTCATATAGATGGAGTGAGGGATTCCAAGATGTGACCAGTTTCTCAAGATGACAATGCTATATATAGAGCCTTTGAAATGGAGTTGAATGGAGTTCTTAGGTCACCAACATAGTTATGACCATTTAAAACAAACTAACAGGTGAAAATTTGAATAAAGTGGCTTAAGGGGATGCCTTACCTTATTTGAAATATATTTTTGCTTTAGATAGTGTCATATGTTGGTTGAAGATCATGAGGTCTATGTGAGCTTAATAGTTTGTCTCTTGTATCCCAGACCTAGATGTCACATCTTGACACAATAAATGATTTTTTAGGTTAGGAGAAATTATGGTATAATGTACTTTTAATTCCATAAATTTTCCATTATGAGCACTTAGTAAACATAATGCCAAAAGGCCACATGAACCTATAACTTGCAATAACACCTATTGTGTTGATGGTAAATAATGAATACATGGTTTACAGGCATGAAATTATCTCGAAAAGGTATTAAATTATCCATAATGACTTTAGGAGAGAGTAAAGGTGTGGGAAATAGTACTCAGGTATGAAATAAGCACCTATAGGAATCCCATATTCCCTAAGATGTACACCTACAGGTTGGTCCATATTGTAGACTAGCCTGAGAAATGAAGGATGCTAGGTGATTAATGAGCATAAGGGTAAGATTAATAAATCCATGATAAATCACTATCAAATTTATATTATCATACTTTCACAAAATTCTTAGAGCTAAGGACATACAAACTATAATCATAATTCAAGGTTTTTAAGTCTACCAAGAACACTACACACAATCACCATACCTATAAAGCTAGTCTTATCAAATTTGATATTTAAGAAATTTAGGAGAATAATAAAGTTTTGAAACATGATTAAATGTGTCCTTATAACCTAATAAACCATGGTCTCATTTTGGTCAAGAAAATAGCGGGCATACCCTTTATTTATCTCAGATAGAGGGTACTCCACAGTCAAGGTAATCATACAGTTTAGTATGTGAAGAGTGAAAATATGAATGTGAAAAGCCTTAAATGAATTTTTATACGATGTGTGACGTTGGTTTTAAGTTTAAACAAGTTTTTAAAGTCACCTACAGTCATTATATCACCCATAGGTGATTATATAAACATAATTATAGTATAGGTCTGTTAGGCCTAGAACTAGACCTAAACCCTAGTGGCCTTCAAATCCATCCATATGACCACGAGAAATTTATAAACCATATTATAAATTTTATGGGAAATTATAATGTAGTAACATCCATTAGTTTGAAGGAAACCATTCAAAATTGGTCATTCAAGCCTAATTTCCTCTCATGACTATTTAGAATGCATAAAAGGAGCTTGAAGGCCACTTTATTTTTCTCACATTTGTATAGAGTGTGTTCATGAGACCTAAATAAACTATGGATACTTGAGGTAGGTCCTTTTATTTTTCTTAGTGTAATTTTTTTGGAGTTTTAGCATCTAGTTTTTATGAATCATTGTTAACAATTAAAACCTCCTAAAACCCTTGCGAAAACCCAATGGAGAAGAAATGAAACAATATGCATCTAGAAGGGGTAAAATGGACATGAAAGTGTTTTTTACATTTTTTTAACTCCCTCAATCTCCTTTCCACCCAATTTATGTATATTATCATATGTATAAATAGACTTAATATTATGTTTTTTATAGCATTTGATGTGTTTCATAGGTAGAAAAGGAGACTGATGAATGAAGACCATTATGGGAAGCCTATAGGGACTTTTTATAAATATAAATATTCACCTATCACCTCAATTATTCTTAAAATTACCCTATTTTAATCATTCATCATAGGTAATCTTGGATAGATAGTGAAAATACAATGTGATTGCCTAGTGAGAAGATAAGAGGGCTGATATTATATTTTTTTGAGGTCTATCTAATGGATTAGAAGATAAATTAACTTTAATAAATTGTCATAAAACCTATACAACACATATTATTGATAAAATTACAATAAATTTATGACCAAAATGAAAATTGAAGCCAAGAATGATTGTAAATGACTATAGACTATGAATGACAAGTGATAAAAGGGAAATCATTAGTTGAAGGGAATAGATGAATGTTAAAAATATTTTTTCCAACCTCCCATATTTGGAAATATGTGGAAATTAATCCTATGGAAATTCTAATATATTTCAAGACACATGGACTACTCATCAACATGAGGGCAATTTCAAATAAGAACTATGGAGTGTGTCTACACCAACTTGAAGGATATGTCATGTTTGTGATAGAAATTTATCCAAGAGAATCCTCATGACCTATTTGACACTCCATTATATTGAATTTTAACTAATTTATAAGTCTTTACACTTTCCCTTGTGACCTTTCCACTTCCCTTCTTCTCTCTCCTCTCATATGCTCTATATATGCAAGTTATTTTGGCTTTGCAAAAGATCCAAAATTGGTATGGTGAAGCCCCACTAGTTTTGACACCTCATTTACATTTATATATATTTTTTATAAATTGATTCATTCTCTATAATATCTTACCTAATTTTTTAAGTGGTTTATATGGTTGACAAGTGATGAATATGTTCTCTTTGCTTCCATTCTACTCTTACATATCTTGTGTGAGTGATATCTCTTCTAATATATTTTATAAATTATATGTGTTTTCTAAGTGGCTTTAAGTGTGAGAGGGATTAGTAGTGTATATTATCAGACCTTATTTTCACCCACCTCTATATATGCGTATCAATCTAACTTTATGATAAATACTTATACTAGAAAGAAATAGAGTTAAGGCCAATTTTAGTAGTCTCCTTTCTTGGTACAAATGAAAGTGTGTTGTGTGGGCATATATTTGGTATATCACCTCATTATCATAGGCTTATTTTATTTTTCCTTTTTGCATTTTCATCCCAATAGTGATATCTTAGTGTAGTGTGAGCCTAGAAGATAAATCAAGGGAGATATCCCTTTCAAACCTAGAGATCTCTCTCTTGTAGTAACTTATCTATGAAGAGAGATAGTTATATGTTATCATAAAATTGAGAAGGTATACTTGAATTATCTACAATGAAATTTTAGTCTATAATAGGTTCCACTTGGACATAGTCTATAATACTCAATGTGATAGGGTTTCAACTATGTTTTAGTCTTCTAAAAGCCTCCCAACTAGACCTAGGACTCATATTCATTATAATCCTACAATCAAATACAAATTTTTTAACTTCATAACTTACAAGTTATATATCCATTCTAAAATCAACACACTAAGTATTTTTTTAATTTACATATCATACCACCTTTTCAAATTGTTTTTGTCCCCTTTTCATAAAATTCAGCAAGTTTTTCAATAAGTTTGTAAGATTTTTCTATATATAATCACTATGTAGAGTAGTTACTAGATTAAGAAGATCTATCAAGGCTATAGGTAATCCCACTTTCCTTAGGATGTGAAAAATCTAGCCATATATAAGAGCATCCACTATTACAACATCTCCTTTATAAAAAATTTGATTATATATATATTAGAGTAACTAAGTTGCTTTTAATAGTAGTATTTTTTCCTCAATTAGATTTGGGTATTCATCATGTCAAATCTTTCTAATTATAGTCTCTTGGGGAATTTATAGAATTGGTGTTGTATACACACAATACTTTTAAAATTTTTCATTTATTGATCCTTTCTCTCTTGTAGAAATCTATCAAGCTTCAATATCCTTGAGTGCATTACTTAAAATATGCACTAAGAAATGGGTGGGTAGGTTGTTGGTGATTTGTGAGAGATATTATTTTGCATTTATCAATGTTACATCTATTATATTGACCTCAAAATTTATTATCTAATATATTTCCTTCCATATTATATCCTATAGATAATTTGGACCTATAATTTCTTACTATGTTGTCCCATTCGATGTACTTTTAACCATTATTTATCCCTTAACTACATAAATTAGATTGATGTAGTTACAAAAAATTTGGCTCAAGATTTGCAACTAGGTTTGTCTCATTAAGATTGTTCAAGGTTATTAAACCTATTTATAACTAAATCAAGCTATCCAATATCATCATCCTAATATATGGGATGGATTATGATCATTCACCACTATAAATAAATGTTACCATTTCAATCCAATAGCGAGAAGGTTTTTTTCAATTTCTATTGATCACAATTCTAACCTAATTATACATTGGGAGGAGTTATTGATTATATCTTATCTTAGAATGAAATTTCGTCTTATGGATTATTGGATGAAATAGGAGAAATTAGTTTAGCCTATATTTTAATTCATCCTTTGAGATACTTACAACCAAAACATTATCTTAAAAGTCACCATTGGCCAAATGGGAGATTGAGTCTCCATAGGTCTTGTTCAAGGTAAGTATATTATAACCCTAGATATTTCATTATATATATATATATATATATATATATATATATATATATATAATTTGAATAATTTCTTGATTAATGAATGTATATCTCATTATTTAATCTTTGTCTGCACTTATAATTAGTGTGGCTATATGATTGTTTCAACTTATCATTTATACACCTTAGGTAACCTATGCTCCCATTTTTCTACCATGGTTCCTTATCAATTTTGATATGTTTATAACCCTTCCCATTAATTACATTACTTTATTGTGATATTTATTTATAATAATAAAAACTATCTAGAGTTGTTTCACTGTGTTGATTGAATAAAGTCTATTGACATTATTTTTTGTTGCTCGTATTGATAGGTTTTAGGATACCTTTTGTTGTATCCTAATTCATTAAGTTTGGATATTTATATAGGATAATTTTAGGTCAATCCTAGCTCATTTCATACACTCTAGTGAAACTACACATTGGTTTTTCACTAGGCCATAATAAATTCCCTTGACTCACATTTTGAATTTTTGTATCATAGCTATTACTTGTCCTATTTTTAAATCTAATCCTATGATTTTTGAGGAAAATTATGCCACAAAAATTTTATATTACACCTAATTTTAATTATTTAATTCATTTTTATCCAAAATACTATAAATTCATAACTAATGCATCTTATACCTATACCGCACTGACTATAACAATAATACATAGACCTATTTGTTGACCTCCTCATGCATGGGCCATTTTCTCTCAATTTTATATATTTACACACACACACACACACACACACACACACACACACACACACACACACACACACACACACACACACACACACACACACACACACACACACACACACACACAAACACACACAAACAAACACACACACACACAGATATATATACATACATATATATATATGTATATATATATATATATATATATATATATAAGAAAATGTGAGAATGAATAGTTATTTACCCTTTTATAGTAGTATTTTTGAAATTTTTAGCCTCTAATTATTTACTTATACATTATATATTTTGTTCATATCTTTGTTTATCTAAGTCATTTTCACAAACCAAAAGAAGATTTACAATCCTTGGAACATCATTTTTTAGTCCTAACATAATATTATTGTAAAAAAATCTAATTTATCTTATTTTTTAGGTCCACCTCTTTCTTCACAAATTGGGTGCCTATCATCATCTTGTATGCATATGATTTAACTGTTTAGGGGACTATGGACTTTAGAACCCTAGGTTTTTAAAGGGATGGAATAATAAATTATGGAAGAAATATGGAATAAATATATCCACTAATTTGTATAATAATTAACCTAATATAATTATTCTAAAAATAACAATGAATTACACAAATATATACTTAGTTAGAAACTAACTAAGATTAGTGAATGACAAGTTATAACTTGATACAAGGGTTGTGTAGAGTGTCACAAGATATAAATAGGTCTCATAAATATTATTATGTATTAAAATAGTACTTTGGATAATACCACATTGTGTTAGTCTCCTCAAGGATGAATCATTATCCTTTTATAGAGAACACTATGAAATTTTAGATATGTCTTCACCTAAGTCTGAGACACTTATGTCTATGTGGATGAATCTTGATTTAGTACATGTTGCCTATTTTGACTGATTTTGGATGCACAACCTTAGACATCCATGTTATTAGGTTATTTGAGGAGCACAAGTAGAAAAGTGTAATGTTATCTAGATAGGCTTGATGTGTCCTCAACACCCCACTATTTTGAGAGTTGGCTACATACCAATACCTTGAGAGGGGATCAATCCTAATGTAGTTCTCCCAATCTAAGTGTCAGTTTGAGTGTTTTGAGTTTATATTAAGACTAGAAATTTGAGTAATCTAAGATTATGAGTTTTTTATATGGATGTATGTAAAATTAGAGAATAATATGAATCAATGACATTGATTTGCATTACATTTTTATGATCTTATTTTGTGTAGTTAAATCTAATTTCATCTAATGGGAAAATGGATAAATGTGGTGTATATATAATGATAAGGTTCTTATAAATATGTTTAATAGGTCTAGTTCAACCCTAAGGTGTCTTTAGAAATGGAAATATGTCCATTGGAGGATACAAGAGGTAAGGGATAATAGAGTGTTCCTTAGGTCACTAGCACAATGTGCTAGTGTCCAAAGGTATGCACTAGTGTCCAAGTGGTATAATTAGGTGCATTAGAAGAATGGATGCCTAAGAGATGATCTATGACTATTTTTGGTACATCTAGGAATGGGTTAAACATGTGTAAAAGATATATAAGGATTAAAAGAGGCCCTAAGATAGGTCTAGGGATAAGCTATGGATAGGGTGGTCTCAAGTGACACTCATTACACTCAAGTGGCATTTTATTTTACTAAATCCCCCCCGCTTCTCATAGAAATTTAAAAAATTTAAATGACTAGGGTAAAGGATAGAGAAACATACCTAGACTTTCTTGTGAGGTAAAGCCTATAAATATGGGTATGATTTTGTGAAGTGTGTTCCATTGTGTATCTTAAAAATGAAACATGGATCAATTAGTCCTTAATTAAGGAATATCATAAGCAAAAACAAGATGGAGGAAAGAGATAATAAAGAGAAGAAAGGAACTAATATATGTCATTAGGTATGTAAACCAATGTAAAAATGAGGTGACATTTTATGTGTATATCTAGTGATCAAATTAGTGAATATATTGGACTAAGATGATAGATTCATCAATCCTTGTGTGTGGGTGGCTTAATAAACCAATCTAGTTTTGAATCCATCATTTCCCACCCCTATTTGATGAATCATAATTTGTGAATAACTTGGATTAGATTGATGGGTTTTCCAACCCTCCTATGTAAGTGGCTCAAGAACTCAAGTAGGATATGACTACAACATTATGTACCCATATGTAGTATATGCATCTATGAATGAAAATATATGATGTCATGAAATTATATGAGATGGTTTTAGGCCAATAAAGAATTCTAAAATGTAAAATGTCTTAGGGGACATTTGGGAACTCAAGAATGTAGCTAAGGGACTACTCAAAAATTCTAACCTTTATAGATAAAATAAGGCATCAAAATAGTGTGAAAACTTATGAAAATGATATCTAGATCATACAACATGGAAAATTACATGGATTTTGTCATTACATCTGATCAACTAGTACATAAGTGAGCAAATAGAAATAAAGTACCACACATATACCACTAATTATAATAGCTATGCATAGATATTCTAGACCAAGCTATAATAATCTATATTTGAGCATAGATAAAATTGAAATGGGAGTGATTAGTCATGAATTATATGACTAATCTAATAAAACTGGTGTGACTCTATTTAAAATTAAGAATAATTTAAGCATAATTGATAATCTATGATTTATACTATGTAAACTTAAACTGTAACTATTACACCTTTTTCATAATTCTATAATTTCCTATTTTTAGGGATACTAGATAGTGATGTAGTCCCTTGGATAGTAACACACTGTTCTAATTTCCTTTTTTATGCATTAATTTCATTTTGTATTTTTATATGCCAAATTGAAATTGATCTGTCTTACTATTTTTCACTATGTTTTATTGATTTTGAGCTCTGTAATTTGTTTTTACATGTTGAAAACTATGTTATAAATGCACTTAGATGTCATAATCTCTATGGCAAGCTCTTGTGAATTCCCCCTTTATTGAGGTGAGTTTTTGAACTTATGCACTAATTATCCTCAAAATAAAATGTTTGCATCACATGTTATAGACTAAAAATATATGTTATTTGCATGATAAACCAATGTAATGTATATACATGACATCAAAATGTAAAATTGATTGAACATATATTTTAAATGTATGATGTATGTTAGATATAACATTCAAAAGGTTATGAAGATATATGTAATAATGTAAACACACACACACACACAAACACACACACACACACACACACACACACATATTTTATATATATATATATATATATATATATATATATATATATATATATATATATATATATATATATATATATATATATATATATATATATATATATATGAACAATGAATTTGAGTTTAATCTATGTAAACTACTTGGGGGATTGGGCATGATGTTTATCAAGGCATTCAAGAAAGAAGGGGAGATACATGAGGTCCCTCATGGAATAAATAACTAAGTGATAAGAAACAAACAAGAGACAAGTGTTATGAACATTATGAATATAATAAATCATACAAATCACACACATGAGGCACATAAAATAAGCCAAGGGGCCACAATAAAAAAGACATGGGCATATGTCACTAAATCTAAGAGTAAAACATACAAGGACATGTTCAAATGTCCACATATGCAAAGATAAAAAAGGTTAGATTAGAGACATAAGAAATGACATATGTAAATTTCCAAATATATAGTTAGGAAAGCATACACAAGGATATGGGCACATGTCCAAAGCATATATAAAATGAAAATAAGTGGCTTAGATCCCTGGAATAATGACATATTTAAATTCCCTCAAGTAGATGTAGAAGTAGAGATACATAATCAAATCTAAAGTATTAAAGATAAAAATTAAATTATGTATGAACATGTAGTAAAAATTTATATAAAATCAAAGATATACATAAGTTATGTTTATACTAGTAGTAGTCAGTAAAAAACTATGTTGTATAAAATAATATAATCTAATATAGAAAAAGTTGCGTATAAAATGCCCCTAATGGGTGAATGTATCAATGGTGAATCTACGTCTCTTTGTATGTTCCCAAATGGGTAGATAGTATCAAATTTTGGATCTATGTGATGGACCTGAGTCTTGTAAGATTCTGTGAACACTCAAAGAGAACAAGTTAAGTGTGTATATATGATAAAACTAAACTACACCAACATATATAAAATATGTAATACCTATAAAATATAAGGAATGTAAACATGGTGTATGTAATCTATTTTTTTTTTTTTTGAACATATTATATTATTTTTTTATTTTATGAATATAAACTATGTATACGATGAGAGATAATACTAATCAATGAGTCTCACAAGAGACTTGAAATTAATGTTCCCTATATCAAAGAGAGGAAGAGTAATCATGAGTATTATGTGAAGAGGTATCTAAGATTAAATAATCATATGTAATAAGTGATCTATATTTGAAATTATCTTTGGGGTGGGTTTATGAATCTATGGAGATAACTAAATAGGCATGTGAACTATGGAGCACTTGGAACCCATCTAGTAAAATTTATAACTAATTTGGATGTTTTATGTTAAATCACTTGTCTATGTGGTAATGGGGTAGAGATAAGCTCTCTAAAATACATAACATGTCTCTGACATATGGGTATCTCTAATAAAGGATTTGTGGTAGAGTATGCATATGTGGTAATTCTATAGGAGTAGACCTCACCTACACTAGTGGTTAAATTGATTTCTAAGGTGTGTTAATAGCCTCTATGTTTAGATCTATAATTAGTGACTACTATATAACTAGATATGGAATATGTAAATAATACTCATATGGAAGGACCTCAACTATAACCACCTGATTAAAAAGTATATATTTGAGACATATATGTATTATGGATGGAATAGCTTGAATCTATTATATTTAGATTACCCAATAACATGTTAAATGTGTCGACACTAGTATGAGTATGAATTTAGTGGCCATATATACTATCCTAAAATGTAATGGAATTAAAATATCCCTAATGTAATTATGGAGATGGCCACTAAAGCCATGAATAATTGCATTTGTCTAAGAAATATCCTAATCTAAATACCCCAAGAGATGTAGAAGTATAATAGTACACATATTGATGTCTGTGCCATTATCAACCATGACAACCTGAATAGGATGATGATCAATGTAGGCTCATGAAAATAATGCATATAAATATATGTCATATTTAACTATTTCCTACTTTCAGAAAGTTATGAGAGGTATATCTAGTATTATAATATGATACACACCAATGATATTATTTATAGGTTGTGTCCATTGTATGAGTATGGTAATATGTGGTTGTGGATGTGTTTGATAATTATAGTAGACACCTAAATTGCCTATTATCTCATTAGTTATATAGTCTATAAATAGATCTAAAAATATTTTGAACGTTTTTACTTTTGTTGGTTATGGTCTAGGTTCCTCTATAAGAGTATCAACATAAAATATATTATCATATATCAAATCTTTTATCTTATGTCATAAACTAATTCATATGTTTATAATATGGCCAAGGCCCCTATCATAATCATAAAATTCATTAGAATCATAGTTATTTAGAAGAGGCATAGTCATTTAAAAATCTTTAATGGGAGGGAGAGATATGACATTTCATTCTAAGAGTTGTTGGAGAACATGTGATGGTGACTTAGGAATATTAATAAAAGGTCTCCTTGGAGGAGCTAATAAAACCATGAAATAAACTTACTCTAAGGCTACATCAACTGTTGTCTTTTGATCATTCCTATTTTCATTGTGACTCACCTTGTATGGGTGATTATTATAACTCTTATTATTTGAATTTGATCTAGTTGTGTACATTAACTTGCCCATATGGATAATCTTGACTTATTACTCTTTCACTATATGGCATAGATATATGAATGATGGAAACTTATCAAATAAGATAGTTTTCTGTAATTCTGATAATAAAATCTGCTTGAATATGTCTTGGATTTTTCTATCTAACATGGGGATAGTAATATTTTCTAATATAGTTTTATATCAAAAGACATATTCAGCTATTGGATCATTAGATTTTTGCTTTAGTTGAGAAAATTTTTCATAAGAAACTTTATCCTTGATATTTATAGAAATGTCTGCTAAAAACATATATTCTATGAGATTAAATGTTATTATGGACTAATTAGGAAGATTGTAAAACCACTGTAATGCATAGTATTTTAAATTATAAGGGAACAACTTAGTGAGGATCCGATCATTAGAAATTTAGTCCAAATATGCTACATGAAAATTATTTAGATGATGTCTTAGGTCACCCTTACCATCATACAAAGTAATCTTAGTGATAAAAATCCAAATGGCAAGGGATTTTATGTTATATGTTGTGCCAAAGGTGTATGTATAATAATATGAGAGTCCAAGGCATGAGATGACCTAGTGGGAATCTACTCAAGATGTAACACCTTGGCCTATAGAGAAATAATCTCATTTATAAGGTATTGTACTTCTTAGAGGAGGAATAAGTACTAACCATAGGAGGTGTTTTCACTAGTGAAGGTTGAAAAATTTTAGTAGGTTGTTGTAGAATCCAAGTTACCCCCATAATAGGTGTAACTATATTAACATCTATGGGAGTAGATTATTGATAGGTAGTGGAATTTTTAAGCTCATGGAAAATATAGATAAGGTCATTTTGCATATTTAAATGTTTAGATATAAATTTTTGTAATTGTATCTTATTGATATCATCAAATTAGTTATCAAATTCTACCATTGTAGGTTTGAAATTAGGGAAAAAATATTGTATATTTTTAACCTTTTAAGAAATTTAGTCTATGAAAGATTGAAAAAATAAAATAATAAATCAGATCTAAGATTTTAGAATTAATGTCTAAGCATATAAAACATAAGGATATAAACCCTAACAGCATATAGATTTAGGTTTTGGGTAGTATTTGAGGTAAGTCAGGTTCACCAAATGATTTAGCTTTTAAGGGGATTCTATATTTCAAAATATTAGGTTGTTAAAGGGATGGAAAAATAAATTAGGTAAGAAATATGAAATAAATATAACCATTGACTTATATAATAATTATCCTATTTTATCCCCAAGGGTTAGCTCGAGTGGATAGGATCAATGACTTGGGTCACCTAGGTCTCAAGTTCAAATCATGCCAAGAACCATATAACACATTAAGGCTTAGGGATAGACATGAAACCCAAGGAACTAGGAGCAAGTTTCCCTTCATTAATGGAGATTCTTCTTTAAATCCTCAAATATAAAAAAATTAACTTATTCTGATTATTCTATAAATATTAACTAGTTACACAAAGATGTAATTATAACTAAGCTAATTGAGATAGGAGAATGATAGGATGAAACTTGGTATAATATATGTGCAGGATGCCATAAAATGGGAAACATGTATCAAAAACCTTGCTAGATAGTTGCATGGTCCTTTTGACAATAATGCATTATGTTAGTATCCTTAGTGTCATACTAGTTTCATTTTGTAGGGAGCATTTTGAACTTTTGGATAACCATTTTCCTAAGTTTGAGATGATTTTGTCTATTTGGATGAATATTGATTCATTGGCTATTACCGATTTTGTATTAAAAACCCTAGACCTCCATCTTATTAGGGTATTTGAGGAGAATAAGTATAAAAGTGTCTTGTTAGCTAGATAAGATAGATGTGACCTTAACACCCCACTATGTTTAGAGTTGCCTACATACTAATACCTTGAGAGGGGATCAAGCTTGATGTAGTTCTCCCAATCTAAGTGTTGGTGCAAGTGCAAGTGAATGCTGGTATGAATGATGGATTAAGTGCTTTAAGTCTAACTTGAGACTATAAGTATGAGTGATATGAGATTAGGATTATTATATATGGTTGTATGCAGAAGTAGGGTAAGATAGGGATCAATAAACTTGACTTTCCCAACTTGTTTCTAAGCTTGTTTATGTATATTTGAATATAGTCTTCATCTAGTGTGAAAAGGGATAAAAATGGTGTATATATGTTGATCTAGTGCTTATCAAGATGTGGAATAGGTCTAGTCCAACCTTAAGGTGTTTTGAGAAAATGAAATATGTATATTGGAGGAAAACATAGGTAAGAAATAATATCATGGTCCCTAGGTTACTATCATAGTGCACTAGTGTCTAAAGGGATGCACTATGGTTTGGGTGGTAAAATCTAGTACACTAGGGGAATGAATGCCTAGAATATGGTCTAAGACTACTTTTGGTAGTTCTAGGAATGGGTTAAACTTGTAAAAAAATCTTGATAAGGATTGAAAGAGTCCCTAAGGTAGGTTTAGGGCTAAGCTAGTGATAGGGTGGTCTCAAGTGACACTCATTACACTCAAGTGACATTTTATATGACTACAATATTAATCCTCTTTTCAAAAAGTTAAGTGAAGATATTTATTTATAGTTTATTTAATTTCTCTCATTTTTCAATTTTTACTACATTTATATATTTTAGTTATTGTTTTTTTATGTTCTTTCCTAAAGCACCATCCCATGTTACACTATAGTGACATGTGATGAGCTTCAGGTGGGGCATATATGTACACATAATATTTTAAAACTTTATCATTTATTCACTATTGATATGGGTCTTGTGAACCAACCAAATATTTAAATGATGTAGCCTCTAACATTTTAGGATCTCAATGTAGGTGAGATCCACTCTAGGGCACAATAGTTGTAGATGTTGATGCATCATCATATTTTCCATAAGAGCTCTTAGAGAAGTCAATAAATAGGAATTTTCATGCTTGGGGGGATTATATTTTCTTTTCTTATACCCTGAAAATCTACAACATGGTTTTAATAAGTCTTTGTTCTCATATCTCCATAGACCTACAATCCTCTTCAATGCAACTTCCATGTCTTCATGCAGAATCTTGATCTCAATATCTAACAATTTTTTTGACCTACTTTCAACATTAAAATCATGATTTTGGGAGCTCCTAAGGATAAAAAATCTCTCTTCTATCTCTTAATAGGTCTTTAACACTACTCATATCTTTTTGGTAGTCTTCTATCCCATTAGAAGACTTAGTTCATCTCTGTTGAATACTATGCCTTGTCAAAGAGCTAAAGAACCTTTCTATTACAACTGCACTCATTATCACAACCTTTTTTGACTATATATTAGATCATTATTTTTTAAATACTTACAACCTATTCCCAAACTTATTGAATATACCCATGGGCCTGTATGGGAGCTTATAGACCTATGGAGACTTAACTTGAGATTTTAAATCTTGTAGACTTCTCTTAAGAAGTCTTGATATCTTAAAACATGTATTTTAGGATTTCACATATGTTTAACAAACTTAATAACTCCTCCTTTTTTCCCAACACCTTGGAGATCCTATCCAAGGCTTGTTACTTTATTTCAAGAGTTTTGACATTCTATGGAGATCCCTTTTTTAACTTTTGTAGGCCTACATCTCATTCCTTCTTACCTTAAATATTTGTTCACATACCTATAAATGTCCTAAAGATCTCTCAAACTTATTAACTACCTTAAGGACATGAAAACCTAAGGATATCTACCTACATACCTCTCTAATGGTCTTTGAAATATCTAAAAACCATTATATAGACCTTTTTATTTCATTATAGGCCTTGTATAATCATCACATCATCAAACTTGGAAAATTTTATTGTACTTTATAGGATATTACTTGAACTTCGGTGAGGTTTTCAAGTCTCAAAATCCTTAAAACTTGTCACTAGACCTTTAACTAAATCATGAATACTTATTATAGGCTTTTTATATGCTCCTTGAGAAGGCTTGTTGACTATGTTTCCCATTTGTCAAATCTTGACATCATCATGAAATTAGTCACCTAAGCTTCCTAGAAGTCTGCAAGCTTTAAAATAATCATGGGACCCTACAAACTAATATTTAGACCTTGAAACCTTGTTAACCTTAATAACAAGCCTATAAGTGTAACCTTGTGATATAGTAATTCTTCATGTAAATTTATTCAATATTATTTAAACTTTATTTGAAAAATACATTTTCACTTATCCTTGAAACATATTATAGGTCCAGGTTTGTGTGTTGAGGTCATAAGAATCCATATCTTCACTTGTATACCTATCAATATTATAAGTCCTTGTTTTCCTATGTGTAGGCTTGAATGAAGGGTTTGATAACATTTATCAATAGTTTCATAAAGGTCTTGAGAATACCAATCATATTACAGGATTTTTTATTCCCAAATCATGCTTTAAAACCTTGTATGAACATTTTTTAAACATGAAAACCATGTAACAATCTTGACTTTAGGGTCTCAGATCCCTAAAAGACCCCTTAAAATCTACATAAAGATTAATGAAGCTCATAGCCTTTGATAAAATCCACGTATTGTGTTTTTAAGCCTATAGATAGTCTTGGAGAGATTTGACAAACTTGGCATAGTCTTGAGGGTTCTTGTCAATCATGAAATCTCTTTAGCATCCTGAAAGCTGGTGTCACTCTTGAAAACATCAAACTTTGAACTAAAACTCGCTTGAGAAGATTTTATGGTAGGTTTACATATCAATATAATAATTTATCCCTCTTGGTACTTGTAATTCTTGGAGATTTATTCAAATTTTATTTGAGCTATTAACCCTACTCTGTAGGCATTTTGATTAGATTTGAGGTCATATTTTCATCTTGATTCCTCAATAAATCCTTCTAAATATTTTTAAGATTATGAGAGGGTTGGGACTTATTTTTAGGTTTTATACCTATAATAATACCTTGGTAATATGTTTAAAAACTCATAAACTTTATTTCAAACATTCTTAGATGTTTGGGAACCTTGCGTCTTAATTGTAGCAGTGTAGATTATTCTTGAAAAATCAAATTAGGACCTTGTTAAAGGTTAGAAAGGTTATGAATACATGTTATAAACCTATATCACCATGCATACATCCCAATCATTGATATATACATGTATCTATATGTTCTTACTTTAATTACTCACTCAAAAGACTACAAACTTACCTTTTAGGTCAAAGATCATGTTCATGATTGTAACTTCAAAATCATGACACTAGTAGCATGTTCCTGAAAGCTCTTGGAGAATTCTTGAAGGTTTATAAGAACATCCACTTTGATTATTACACCATTTGAAACCTATAACCCTATATAAATATTTTTTTATGTACCTTATACCCTCAATATTCATGTCTCTTGCTTAAACAAGCCTTAAAATATCAAAAAACACTTCCATAAGCTTTAGGGTTTAAGCAAGGTTTTAGATTATTTATAGGTTTTTTTTTAGATCCATGTGATCTATTATCTTTCAATTAATCTAAGTATGATTTAAATATTCCTCAAAATAGTCCTAACCTCTGTAAACATTATTTTATTTTCATGCATCATGGGAGATATGTTTACATGTTAACCAACCTAGCCTATAACACGCACAACTTAGGTTTTGGCTAGGGTTTTCCTTGATCTGATGATTTTTGGAACTTATCTCTTCCTTTAATGTCTATGAAAGGTTAAATAAGATTATGGGACCTCATTTTTACTCCATATTATGTTTTAGGATCATGGTGGACCATGAAACTCTTAAGTAGATCTCTTGGAAACCTACAACTATGTATCTATCTTTATGTTTAAAATATATTATACCTTATGTTGCCTATTAATACATAAAAAAGGCTTGAGATACCTTGTATATTATTTTTAAATTACTCTATATCTTGATTATATTTATATAACTTACATAACTCCTATAATCATGTGCATACAAGCCCCAACCTACATATTCTTTCGTTATGTGTCTATGGAACAAAGCTTTAGAGTCTCCTCTTAATGTTGAAACCTCCAATGGGGCTAAAAAAAATTGAGTATATGTTTCTTTGATGTTAATTGAGATATTTTATTAGGTTATTATGGACCTATAGTCTATGTTTTATACCTAAAACATGTCACTATGACCATACTTATAACTACAAACTTACAACTATGTACTTTTAGCTTGTAGAGAAACATACACTCATTAGAAATCTCAAGAATGTCATTAGATATTAAATAAAACCCAAAAATATCTACCTTTTTTCTCTTAATAGGATATTAATAACCTTTGAATAATTTTGAATGCTCTTCAGATGCCTTTTAGTCTTGTTAACTTTCCAATAATGAATTCATGTAATAGGGTTCAAGAATGGTTTTTGACTAAATTTGGAGACTTTCCTAAGGATCCATATGATTCAACCCAATTAACAAAATTTTAGGTAACCATGGGATGACCAATGACTTGACAAAGCTTACCAATACTTTGTGACTACCCTACATAAGAGAACAATCTAAAATGTTACTGGTTTTCCTTATGAACCTTGTAAAACATGGTTAGTTGGACCTTGAAAAGGAACCTACAAACCCAATTTTATGATTTTTAATATTTTAAATAGTTTGAATGCCATGAATAAGATCTTGAATATATATAATTGTTTGATCATGGCCTAATACACATTCCCCATGTTGAGATAATTGAAGTCCATTACGAGGTAGGAATGGAGGGAAAACCATTAAGTCAAATGCATTCTTTTGAAAATTTGTGTAGACCTAAGAGATATAAGAGTTTTAAAGTTTCAAAGTAACTTTATAAGACCTTAATAATGTCTCACCCTCCCATAATGACTTTACTTAGTAACTTAAGAACCTTTTAAGCCCTTTATGAAATTATAAGTACTCTTTAAGATATTTTTGCTATATTTCACATTAATAATAACTTGAATAATCATATATAAGGTTAGTAGGAAATTTATGAATAAATTTTGGACTCTTTTAATTCATCTTATCCTTGAAAAACATCTGTATGTCTCTAGCTATCAAATAGGCTTTCACTAGGATAATGTGACCCTAAGACTGACCTATTCATCCTTTTAATGAGATTTTTGCATTAAGAGGTATTTTGAGTGATTTTATACATGAAAATGATATTTTAAAAGACTAATATGACCTCATATAGGACTCTTTATACATTATTACATTACAAAATCATGAAAATATAACCTTCATAATGTTAATATCGACCTATTACCTAAAAATGTTTGATGGACCATAAATGAAGAAATAAGTTACTTAGGAAACTGAATAATTCCTTGGCATACCCATCTCTAGGTTGAAATAGTAATTTTGAAGGTACTTATTAATTAATATTCAATTGTTCTTATAAAATAATGACCCTCTCAAGCATGATAAGTGTCAAGAAGCCAAGGGTGGATAGAATAATCAACATTATGCTTAATTTTATGAGCCACTTGCCTACTAAGTAGGGATTCAGTAGCCTTAAGCATCCATTAGGCATGGAGTCATATAAGCTTCACTACAACTCACTTATGAAAATAAAAACATGGATGAAACATGTTATACTAGTCTTAAATGAACTAAAATTGCCTAAAAAACACACAACAAAGAAGTAAAGAGCAACAACAAATGTGAAACAATACTTAGAGGAATAGGAAAACCTCTATACACTATGAAAATAACACTTAGATAATTTTTAAAACTAACCTACTATGTACAAATTCTAAAAATTAACTCAAGAAAAATTCCTAAGATGGATCCCATTGATCGAGATAGTTAACTCCTCTTCATTCAACTTTGAAAGATGAAAATCATTGGCTTGCGTATAGTTGGTTATGATGAAGGCACCATTACATATAGCATAAAAATTTGTTTGTTTCCTAACATTTTATCTATCCTCATCCCATTTCAAGACTAGATATCCTTCTTTGAATCACCTATTATTAGTTTTTCTATCAAATGTCTTCTTAATTTAGTCTAATTAAACTCCATGTTATGTATTTCATGGTTCCTAATTTCTTCTAACTCCATTAAATATTATAATCTAAGTACCATATCAAAATTATCCATAATTTATAGTTATTAATTAAGTTATAGATCTTGTAATCAAGTGACAAAGGAAACCTTGCTTCTCTCCCATAGACTGGCATGAAATAAGAGTTACCTAGAACCCTCTTAGGTGTTATCCTATCAAAAACAAAATGTTGTTTTCAAGTCGGTATGTCAAGTTATTTGGTTCTCCTTCATGGTTCTCCTAATAATCCTTATGAGATTATTTTTTTAATACTCTTATAAATCATTAACTTAGGGGTAATGGTTGGAAGAGGTGTTCAAATAGATTCCATACTTGACTGACCATTCATTTATTTTAGTTCCAACAAAATCCATTGCATTATTAAATATGATAGTAGATGGAACACCAAGTAGAGTAATAATACCTTCATATAACTATAATACATAGGTCTCATTAGCATATCTAAGTGTCAATTATTATATCCACTTTGTGAAGTAATATGTGTTAGTTAATACCCACTTATGATGATAAATTTTAGGTGGATTAATCATCCCAGTGAAGTCCAAACCCCATTGCATGAAAGGATACTCTAATTGAATGGGATGAAAAGAAATAGATGCTATATTTTGTTTTCCTAAGAAGAAGGCAAACTTATTGCAATTTATCACCTATGTATTTACATATCAAATAGGATAGCCTAATAGTAACTAGCCCACATAATATTAACAATAGTATACATGGGATAAAAATGGCCTCTTGATGGGCCATCATGAAACTCTTCTAGCACTTTATCCACTTAGTTAGACTTTATGCATCTCAAAATAACTCCATTGATGTATTTTATAGATAATACACCATCAATAATGATATATGAAATTGATTGAAGTATGAAATAAATTATTTAGGCTTTGTTGAGGTAATCTAGATAGGCACCAATTTTCAAGAAGGTAGCCATGTCTCTCATCCTGCTACTAGGAACATCATGATCAACTTATTGGCCTTCTTGTAGAATAAGAACTACATTATTATCAACTTCTAATTCTATTACCATCTACTCACATAGTCATTTTCCTCTCATAATCTTGGTAACCTTGATGTCAATGTCATACTCCATGACTTTAGTTATCCAACCAACTCTTTTTTCACCTATGTCTTTATTCAATAAGAACTCTTTCACGATTGAGTGTGAAATCATCAGCTATATTTTTTTGTTAGAGAGAATATGTATAAATGTTTTAAGATATATTATGATAACAATTAATTTTTTTCATAAAACCATACCTTAGCTCAATATTTGAGTGTTTGACTAAAAATACAATGGTTTGTTCCATTAGATCACTATTTTCCTCTACTAGTATGGTTGATATACTTTCACTACCCCAAAAATCATAAAGAATAGAATTTTTATCATAGTATGGATTCATGAGTGTAGGGACATGAAAAATTGATCTCTTGATTGATTCAAATCCACCATTACCTTATCTTGACAAGATAAATGTATCATTCTTCTTGAGCATATAAGTTAAATGTTTGACCAAAGTAGCAAATTTGGAAATCAACCTTCTAACAAAGTTTATCTTTCCTAATAAGCTTTGAAAACCCTCATTATGTCTTGGTAGTGAAAGAGAAAAGATTTATTCCACCCTTTTTGGATCAATTGTAAGGCCTTATTTAGAAACAACATACCTCAAAAACATACTTTCATGGATAAAAAATACACATTTGTTTAGGTTTAAGGACAACCTAAACTCTTTACACCTATCAAAGACTTGCCTCAAATGATCCAAGTGATTATTTGCATGCTTAGAGAAAATAGTTATATCATCTAAATACACCAAGATCATATCATTTATGAGGCCTATAAATTCCAAATACATATCCCTTTAGAAGGTTTCACCAAAATTGGTCAACCTAAAAGGCATCTTCTTGTAAGAAATGGTACCCCATCTAGTGTTAAAAGTTGTCTTGTATTGATCACATTATTGCACAAGTATTTGGTTATATCCTGAATAACCATTAAGAAGTGAAAACCTCTCATCCCTTAAAATATTTTCAAGGATATAATCCATAGGTGGAATGGGATAATGATATTTAAGGGATGATCTATTCATGTACCTAAAATAGACACGTAGCCTAATCTCCTCTTTTTTCTTTCTAACTAAGACTATGTTGGCCACCCATAAGGAATACTTAATGGGGAATATGATATTGACTTCTATGAGCCTATTTAACTATTTTCTCATCAAAGGTTCAAGTTTGGGATTTATTTCTCTCTTATTTTTCCTAGCTACTTTTGCATTGGGGTCTAGCACAATGGTGTGTTGGGCTAACTTTGGATCAAAAACTATAAGGTCTTAGTAACTTCAAACAAATATGCATCATACCTCCTATAATACCAATAAAATATTCTTTTCTAGATTTAGTACATACTTACTAGCCTTTAAAAGTTTTACATTGGATATAATAATTGGTTCATAGTTCTCATCCTTGATTATCATATTCCTTTTCTCACCTTTTAGTTGATCATCTAAGTTGCATATACTTTCTAAAGTGACCAACCCCTTAAAAAACTTATTACCTTTCAACTAAATAACATAATACTCATATATCCATTGAAGCATATGTTGGTTTTTAGCTAAAAACTCTACCTCCTCTTGTATAAATTTGATGATTTATTCATTAATTTCAAGCTCTTGCCAACTGAGATTGTTATCAAGAATTACAGGTCTGATAATCATCTTGACAAGTTGTTATGAATCATTCATGACATCATGTGTAATTTTGTATTTATAAATAATAATATTAATCCTATCATCATCAATATTTTATGTCCTTGACATATCTTTAATGTTGAAGGCATCAAATATTTTAATGAGATCCCACACTTTATGTTTGTAGGCCTTCAATAGGTTATTATTGAGTGAATTTTACCCTCTAACCTAATTTACAACTAGATATCCATCACCAAACACTTTAATTACTTTTATTACTCTCTTTTGTGCCAATTTAAATCCTTGTATCGATGCCTCATACTCATAAACATTATTATTGTAGCCAAACTATAGTCTATATACAAATAAGTACTTCTTTTGAGGAGAGATCAACATAGTACCTAAACCATCACCATTTATGCTCTTAGAAAAATATAAAAATAGATTCCATAAACCTTCAAGATCATCTTCCGACCTAACAAGATTTTTTAAAGTGGAGTCTTATTTAAGAATGTAGTAGGTAACTAATCTAGTATCTTTTACATGTTCATATGGATCAAATCTATAGTGCTCATTTTCCCACTCATCAATTAAGATATTTGGAACCTCTTTAAAATGTGTGGTAGTATAATTAAATACAATACTCTCCTCTTGATCATACATGATTAATTTTATGGGTATTAGACTAGGTGAGTATCACTCAATATGATCTCTATAAATGGGCTCAGCCTTGATAGTTACTTTGGTACCATACCTAGTTCTAAGAAACATATGTGACTAATTTGAGGATAAATACCAACCAATATTTGTAGTAAATTCCCTATAAAGGCATAAATAAAATTAATTAGGAAGGTTTACGACAAAAATATTAGGAGATGGAGAGGTTTAGGCAATGATGTAAGGTGAGGCTCAAGTCTGTAATGATGCCAATAGTTTTAATAGCTACACCATCAAGTTTTACAACTATCTTTGAGATTGGGTTGTACTCTAAATATAAAAATTCAATTATCTCATTAGGAATAAATTATCTACTTGGACCAAAATGAATCATATAGTTATGTACAAGGTGCTTACAAATAATCAAGGAGATGTATAATCAAGATGGTTTGCTAATGTTATCAACATATCCCTGTTTTGATTGTCATAGATTAGTAGGATCAAATATTTTACTTACTTTAATTATATGACCAAGATGATTTAAAGTTTATTTCAACAAGTCTCTTTGATTAGGAATGGAGAGATCCTCCCACATAGTGATATTTAGGTTCGTTCTCTTCATTTTCTCAACTTTTTTGAAGGGGATTTATCCTCCTTTTGATTGTAACTTTGGAACATTATCTTCTTATATTTGGTGTTAACTAATTTAAGTTTGATTTTCCTTGGATAATACCTAATTCTATTAAACTTGAGATGTTCCAAAAACTACTTTCCCTTTGGTATATTCATGGGGTTCTTAGGAAGTAGGAACTTGATCAATTTAGGGAGATATCTCTCCCTCTACTCTTATTTTAAACCTTATGTTGTAGGTTATTTGAGTGCCTTATTTTTTTGAAACCCCATTCTAATTTATGGAAAAAAAAATCACCCTCTTTCCAATTCAAAAGATTTGTCTCACCTTGTACTCAAGCTATTTTATATACTTCTCTTCCTTATGAAGTTGATTCACTTGATTGTCATTGAGAAAGTGACACACTTTAAACCATCAAGGCTTGATTGAGAACTCCATTTAGACATGTATTTTGAATATGAGGATGATTGTAAGGGAAACAACACTCATAATATTGAACCAATCTATTTTACAAAGGTATAATGGCTTTTAAAGTGCTGGTAGTATTTGGATTTAAGATATTATAAGGCCTAGCATGTGTAATTTTGACTTGATCTTGTGCATTACCTTTATAAGGTTGTCTATTAACCTTATATGGTTGATTTTAATGTTGATATTATCTAATATATTAATATTTTTACTATATTTTTTAGGCTATCAATTCATTATTGAATATTTTTAACAATTTGTTAACTTCATGTATCTCATTAGGAGGGACAACATGTTGAGATGATTAGTTGTTTTCTACTAGAATGAATGACAAAAGGGTTGAGTTAGTGGATTTTTTGAAAATAAAGGAATTTAAAACCTAGTGTAAATATTTCCCACTTGAATTAGATTATTTTTAGCTCTTATAACAATTTCATATGCAGCTGATATCACTATACCTCCTATGGGTTGTATCATGACAACAATATCATTATTCAAAGATCTCAAGTAGTATATGAAGGTATTATTTAGAGTATGATTCACCAAGGGTGGGATTCTATTCTATGTTTTTTAGAACCTAAATTTTAAATCAACCATGTATTCATGAGGAGCCATTTTTATGGTAGCAAGGTATTCCATGAGAGAGATGATCACTCTTATCTTCAAATTGTTGGAAAAGTATCTCCCTTAACTCATAATAGTTATGAATTGTGTCAGATTGTATCCACCTATACCATTAAATATCTCTCCCTATCAAGGATTTAGTAATAATCCTCAAAACCACATTGCCTTCAGTGATGCTATGGACTACACATATGTTGGCAATGTCTTGCATGTGCTTTATGGGAGTTATAGTATCCTCACTAGTGAAAGAAAGAATGATAATTATAGATAAAATTGGGATATAATCATATTATTGAAGGGTCAAAAGGTGATCCCCATTGAAGGAAATAAAAAAATTATTCCTTTGGGTTTCCATGTGAATAAGATGATTCAAGCCCTCTCTTGATTTTGAAAATCTACCAAAAGGGGGTGTAGATTGAGATCTTAGAGATGATTATCTATAAACCTTTTCTCTTATTTTAGGGGACTGTGATAATGCAATTTTTCTTCTTATAGGAGTAAATGATAATTCAACAAATAAAAAACTAATACCTCTTATAAAATCCCTTATTTCCTTTATAATGAAATTATAAAGTTGATATGAAACTAGAAAATGGTGGAGTCATCAAGATCATCTAAAGTGTCTTCAATCTTGTAACTAGTTAAAGATCAACACCAAGTCCTCATATGAATTCTTCAATCCTATGTACTTTTATCCCATTGGGCATACTAGAAACTATTTTTAATTAGATCTTTCACTTGTTCATTCAATCAACTGATATAATGGAAAATATGGGATTATACCCAAAGAAAGGGACTTTGTTTCCTTGGGATGAACCTATGGATAAGTTCATATCCTTCCTAAAATAAGATGCACCTAATATAATATTAGTGGAATGTCTAAAACTATGATAAATATACCTATTTATAGCTAAGACTATGTGTTTTATAGTGGAAAAGGGAATAAATTGAATATAAACTAACATAGGTGATGAACCAATAGTCTAGAGATATCCTCTACTCACCTAAAACAACACAAGAGAATCTATAAAGACTAGAATTTATCATACACAAACTTCCAATTGAATCTCTCTTGCTTAAGTGATTTTTATAGAAGTATGTAACCTAAGAAAAATTTAGGAGGGTCATAATTTACCTTTTAAAAGGCTTTAATCATGAGTTTACATAGATAATTCATGTATAATTCCAATGATACATAAAATACAAAATGGTAATTTAATAATCTAGTTTGGTGACTTACAAAAATGTGATCAAGTGGTAATTTAATAATATAGTATGATGAATTACCCAAATTAGGGATTCCCCAAGTTTAATACAAATTCATACATTAAATTCATAAATTAAATTAGGATTAATGGATGTAGGGTTAACTTGAGTGGGTAATATTAAAAAAATCCTTGAAGATTCCTAGGTGAATTAGATTCACAATGGTGGCAAATCAGTTTAGAAGGTGATTCATTATGCAAGTGAATCAATTGATGGAGTGGGTGAATCAATATTTTATTAATACAAAACTTCCCTAAGTTTAAATATTATTACATATTTGGATTCCTCTCAAAAAAATATGTAATTTCACAAAAAGTGTCATCATAATCTGAGTCTGTATGCAAAAGTTATGGCCTCCAAAAGTTGGCTACTTGACAATGTACTTATCGATGGATGTCAACATGATGTTGATGGACATATACATGATACTAGTGGCTATACACATGATGCATTTGACTTTCAGCACTTTATTATGGCCATTAGAAAGTTTACTATCAACTAGATAACTTTTAGAGGCCATAACTTTCGCATATAGACTTAGATTGCGAGGATTTTTTTTGAAATTGCATAATTTTTGGAGAGGAATATAAATATATACTAATATTTAGGTTTTAAGTATTTTTATGTCATTTTAGGTTTTAGATGATTATATAAAAATACATATGGCCATAGATAAATGTATATGGTTATCGGCATATGTAGATGGCCACTATCATATGTAGATATGTTTATGACTATCTACATTGCAGATGATCATCTACATGTGTGATGTGATGTGAATGTACCTATATTACCTTTTTAGGTACCACTAAAAATAAATATATGATAAAATTATTTTAAATATTAGGTGAGTTTACCCTAAAAATTAACTTGTATCCAAAAAATTTAGGCAATTCCAAGTTATTCAATACCCCCAAAAATTGCCAAATAAATATTTATAAAGCATGAATATTCATGAATTAATCAAGATTAACTACTAAAATTTTCCCTAAATGGATGTTACTAAACTATTTTGTGTATAATTTATGGAAAGTCATTACATTTTTCAATTTTGACATGAAAGTTATTAAAATAGAGTGTCTAATTTTTTCCCCTATTTGAGGAAGTGTTGCGATATAAATGAAATAACATCTTCTCAAATACTAAGAAAAAGTGTTAAAATGAATGGATGAAAAATTAGATGATGAATTAATGGGTGTTGTAATTTGAAATTTTTGCTAAATTCATAAGCAAATGAGTTCAAATAAGTCCCAAAATGGCCCTTGGTAAACCTTATATAACCCCTTAAGGGGAGAGTCAAAAAATATTTTGGATGCATGAACCCACAAAATGATGAAATAAAAACATTGAAAATTCCCAAGAGGAGAAAAAATGAAGATGATAGAAAAAAATAGGAGAATAAATAGACACTAGAGCAAAAATTAATCCCCTGAGGAAGAATGAACATACCAAGTCTTAGGGTGGGGATTTTTTAAAAAAAATTAGAAGCTTTATATTTAATGTAGGGGGTAAAATTGATTCATTTTTACCCCAGACATTCAAAAATTTACCTCTAAGGTTTGCACAAAAGTTACCTAGATAAAATAGCTTGTAGACCATGTTAGCAACCTAGATAAAACCCTACTTGAAGCTTGATTACTTAGGATCTCCTTCACACTTAGACTAACATTAGAATGATCTGAGGTAGTAGGACACATGCACTTGACCAGACCTCTATTTTTTATGAGGCTAGCTCCTCTAATGTATCATTTATGTTCTACTTACTAATTTACTAAATTTTTGGATGAAAAGGGTTAGCAAGAAATAAAAGGTAAATCCTATTACACTATTGGTGATACGCATATATTTTTGGTTCATCCACTCTATTTGAACTCTTAAAACACTAATAAGACAAGCAAATATCTAAATCTACAACTCCAAATGACTCTTATGCAATAGTATTTCAATTAAAGGTTTTATCAGGTGATCAAAGTTTGAGATAAATTATGTTATAGGCTTGATTCAAGGTACTAACTAGTCAATTTATCCATTATCAACTCAATCAAATGACATGAAACACTAAACATGACTTGCATAAGAAAACATACTAGTAACTAGGTGAGATTAAGACCTACCAAGGGAGAAATTTCTACCACATGTGAAAACATACTAACATAAAAACACTATACAAAAATAATAAAATCTAAAAATAGTTAGTTTATTCATCTCAAATCTCAATATTGGTAGAGTTTAACCATGCCCAAGAGAGGGATCCTAAAACTTAGCTTGAAAGCTTGAATATATAGAAGTGTGAAGAGAATATAAAATCTAAGAGATTGGCATACAAGATAAAAGAGAAGTCATACTATATTCAACTCAAGTCCATTTTTAATTTAAAATATTTATCAAAAGTCTTTAGACATCTCTTTATCTTGAAAATCCTTGCATAAAGCTCCTTTTAATGTTGGAAAGAAGAGGTGGTCCCATTTGACTTGTCAAACTTCTCTTGCATGAATTATAAACCACATGATGGTTGATTAAATAAACTTCAAGTCAGTAAAAAGTGTTTTAAATACCTGATATTTCATTCAAACCAAGTAATATGCATGTATTGCTTAGTCAACTCATGATAAGTCAACTAGAGTGATTGGCACTTTAAGACAAGTTAACTCCAATTAAGCCCTTTCATTTCATGAAATGGTACTTATAGACTAAGTTGTGCATGTAAAATACAATTGAAGAGTAGATAAGTGTCATGTAAAATCCATATGAACTCCTTTATGTTTATTCAATGCCAATTTCTTCTTTGATTATTTGATCAAATGCGTCTATTAGGCCAATTAGGCCTAGTAGCCTACTTATTGCACTTGAAGAGCATTGGAACCTATAGGAAAACTAGGAAACTTAAAAATAAAATTATTATTGGACATGGAACCAATCTTCACATCATAAGATATGTCCATTTGATGAAGAAAAACTTGTAACTTAGTCACCATGGTTGACTAGGTCAAACTAGCTCAAATTTCTTATAGAGTGGCTATTTTGATGAGCTAGTAACAAAAATTATAGGAATATTTTTTAAAATTTTATGATTTGAGGATTAATAAAAAGTATTTGGATTCAATCTCTATGGATTGGATTTCATTTAAACTCCCTTGTACCTCATTTTTTGTGCTTTTTTCCTTTAAAACTTGATTTTTACCCTAATCCATAAAAGTATTTACAATAAATGATCATTTTTGGGACCTTCTCTAAGTTTAATTTATTTTTGAAGAGTTTTTAGGTTGATCCATGATTTTTTAGTGAAATAAATTTGACTTCTCTCAAAACTAGTCATTTTGAGGGTTTGGGAGGGTTTTAGAGGTGAATCTTATTAATGATTATTAATGAGGTAAAATCCCAAAAATACAAACTTATTTACATGAGTTTTTATTATACAAACCCCATCAAATTCTTTGAGAATATTGGGTTCCCATGCAAAAGGTGTGAAAAGATAGCCACATGAGAAATTTGCCTTTAAGGTTTGTAAACATTCTGGACATGCTTATTCTCTTAGTGATTGTTCATAAATTACAACCCCTTAAAAAACCTAAATTTTTCATTAATTATAATTTCATATTGTTCCTAAAATCATGATAAGATAATTTTTCCAAACTCTTCACGTGGTGAAAGATATGAGCACTTCACCAGGAGGATCAAATGGGTATCTTAGCTTATAAATTTTTAATTTACTCTTTAGACTAAAACTGACTCTTCCATTTATTATCCATACTTTAAATCATCATCATGTGGCCTTAAAAATATCATCATATTATTATCAAGGTGTTATCTTTCTTAATATCTCTTAGGACTACCTGTAAGGTTTCTTACAAAAATGGCTTGTGGGTCGCTAGATTATTAAGTTTGCCTATCTTCTCATTTGAAATGAGATTTAAAAAATTCAAATTGTTTAAAATTTCTCATAAACCTATTTATAAGTTTTAATAATCTTTAATAAGTCACAAAACAAACAAAGTCTCCCAACTTGCCTAGTTCCTTCTTTGACTGCCGTGAGACAAGCAATTGACTATGCTAAAATAGTGAGGTTATATACCTTTCAAGTGACCTTTCCAAAGGAATGAGAATATTTATAAGTTCATCATGATGATTTTATGTAAATTTTATATTCCAATTCCACCTAAAGGTTCTCCAAATTCATCATTTTCCCCAAAACGGGTAGCTTTTATCCTTGACATTGTAAGTGATTGAGTGGATGCATGTTTGATGTGTAAAGGGCTCTACTTAATGTTATAGGATGATTTATATGTTTTTATAAGACATTAAATTCTTCTTTAAACACTCTAATACTTCACTAATCTAGGCCTTAAATCCATATACAACTTTACCCTTTCAAAGACTCCTCAAAGTTATGTATTTCATAAAGTATAGTCTTATAGGTGGAGATATATGAGGTGTAGAGGAGAAAAAGAGGTGTTTGATATGATTATCACCATAATTTAGTAATTTTATACCTATTATAACATTAATAACCCTATTTTAATTCTATTAAGAATGACTTGACTCTTCAAACTATGGTTTTAGGCCTCATATAGTCAAAGTCTATACAACAAACATGTACCTTTATCCTTATAAGCTTGGAAATGTCTTAATGGTTTGATCAAGGTTTTGATAATGTAAAAATTTCATTTAATTTCATAGAATATCTCACATGAATCCACCTCCTAACTTAAAGGTGTCTTGAGTTATGCTAGCCAATAGATGAATGTGAGATGATTGCTACTATGGGTTGTGGGTGGAGATAGTTAATTTGACTAAGTACTTGGGTCCATTGAAATTCCATCATGATTTATTGACTTATTAATTCATAATTTATTACCTCAATGACCCATTCATGATCAATATACTTGTATGTACTACTATATTCTCATCCTCCTTCATGCTTGGAAACATGACTATATGCTCTTACGACTATAGGTGGTGGTTTTTAGGTGAACTTGATTGTGGAAATAAGTGTTTAGAATGATATTAAAATAATATTTGATAAATTTATATCATTTTATATCTTGAAACATCCTTTTTTACATCAAAATTCTCTAAAAGCCATTGTGTCTTCAAAACTTTCTTACCAACATAGATAAGAGCCTATGTCATTAAGGTTGTATGTAGTCATCTCATGAAATGGATGACTATATATTATCATTTAGATAAATATATTACTTTTATTGAATCATTAATGATTAATTTTAATCATTAAACATCCATTTTCTCATAAGACTCCTTCATTAGGCTATTATGTTTGAATATTCTTCATTTTGAAAACATGACTATATTCAAGTGGTTATAAGTGTGGTCTTAAGGTTAAAACTTGATTGTGTCTTGAATATCATTTATAAACTATTGTTTGAAACATTATTCATAGCCTCATGAGAATATAATCATGGTAAAACCCTAATAACTTCATGTCAAAATAAAATACCTCACACAATCTAGTTGACTACCAATATGCTTAATAAGTACTCTAACCAACTATAGGTGGAGATAGTTTCTTGAAAATGAAAGGAGTATCATCCTTATCAAGGAATATCTCCTTAAAACAACAATTAATATACATACCTTTATAATACTATGTCTTCTTCATGCCATTACATCATATTCTTACTCTTGAAGATAGTTTTGCTTTCTACATCTACTTGACTTTGACTGTAGGTATGTATGGGTTATAGGAAGGTGTAAGATGACTAGACAACATTGACATAGTTAACAAGAAGTTTAATATCCCTTTCCTATATAGTGATATATTAATAACTTAAATAACCTCTTGAAATTATATCCTTCATGAATGTCTCCATTTAGCATTGTACCATCAACTTAGCTGTAGATAATGGCTAGGGATGGCTTTAGGTGAATTTTCTCCTATTAAGCTATATTTGAAGGCTTGACATATCATTCTTGAGATTTTTATGTAGGATAAGTAGTAATAATTCTTTATAAGACTCTTGATGGTCTATTGGTCTTCTTAAGCCTTGAAATTTCCTATAACTTGTCAAGTCATATGCCTACTAATAGGATGTTTGGATGTTATACAAAGCCTATAGATGAGTGTCTTGAGTGATACTTGGTAACTTGAAGATGGTTTATAATCAAGAATGATACCATGACATGAATAAAACCATTAAATAATATATTCGAGTGATGATGTAATGCTCCAAAATCTATGTTCTTCTCAAACTTAAAATGACTATCATATGACTATACCCTTGTACTGTGTTGTATGGACATAGATTGGAATTGACCTTAGACAGATCACCAATAATGAATATGTTGTTTGTCTCTTCATTACCGCAACTTGAGAATATGGATTGATTATTATTCGTATGTTATCAATAGTCATACCTTTAGTGCCTTCAAGGTAACATTTTCTTGATTACATCTTTATTGTAGCCTTGAGATGGTTGTACGAAGTTATTTACTCAGTCTTAATAGGGTTGACTAGTTTGCATACTTATTTGAATGACCATAATGGTACTCATTGCTCTTGATTCCTCATATTATAGGGTTGATGAGATGGAGGTGAGTGGAAGGGGTGGGGATGGATGAGGGAGATTAAAACCATGAATGGAATGTGGAAAAGAAGGTTGAACATAGTGAAAAAAGATAGTGTATGAGAGATGGAGTGACATGAGGACCAAAGGATTATATTGAGACCAAGTTTAAGATCAATATTTAAGCATGAGGATATAATTGACTTGATTAATTAGTTTGGAGGCCATTACAAGAGGATAAGAAGGAAAAATTAAAACCTAGGACAATGATAAAACCTCAAAATATGCTAAGAAACCTTAAACATTGATAAACTAAGACATTCTTGATGATGCTTAAGATAACATGATGGCTTATTGGCTATGGAAACTTCATTATACTTTGAGAATAAAAATGAAAGGATATGAAAACATGATGGATACCCTATAAACAAACTCTCACAAAATCTTGATGCTATTTTTTATTCCTTTGACTATATAATCTCCTTTAGAGGCATATAGATTATATATTTTCACTTCTCTTATCAAAGATTCTTTATTTAACCCTCATATATATGAAAAAGACATGGATAATTTCATGTGAAGGTATATTAGGTTCTAATAAACTCCAAAAACTTGAAATTTCTTGATATGATGCCCTGGTGATGAGAATTTTTAGAAAATTGATTGCCTTCATAGATGAAAGACTACTGCTATATACCCTAACTTCAAAGGGATTATTCATGAAAGAGAGGAGGCCAAATTTAGAACCACTTAATTTCATAGGAAGACCTCTGAGTCTACTTTCTTTGACTAACAATTTAGACTTAAATTCTTTCTTTCATGGTCATAGCATCATGAAACTTGGAATCTTGTCTCTATGTGCAAAGAAGCCACTTGAATAGAGGTGATTAGTTTTGATCCTATCTTGCATCTTCATGTCATGAAATTTTTATGGGAGACTTATCATGCCTTCTTCCTCATGTATTAGACACTGATTATATAGAATTATGTACAAGTCCATACTATCTTTGAAATATGAATGAAAATATCCTATTTTTTCCTTTTATTGATAAGTTAATATCTCCACCTCCAACTTTAGTGCATGCATAGGATATCCATGAGTAAAGGATGTGTTATAAAAAGTAAAAAATGATTTTGACATCTTTATGGGTCCTAAATTGGCATGTGTGAGCCTATGGGGGCCTTTAGAACACTTTATCATATATGAAAACCTATTTCAAGTCATGAAACTTTATGAATTAGGAAATTACATAAATATAAATGTATTCAAATGTTTCATAAATGATTTTTTAACCTTTGACATCCATATTAGTTACTAAATGACCAAGACTTGATTATTTTTTACCAAAATACACCTATTTGACTATCACATAAAGGCTATTATCAATATCCTATAAAGTTTTGAATTATAGGGGGTTGGTTTTTAACCTTGATAGTCAAAATTACCAAAATTTATGGTGACTCACATGGGTTGACCAGCCTACTAGTCAAAAGAACTCACTAGATTTCACAAGGCAATGGAAAACTAAAGCATGACAACATGATTTGATGAATCTCTTGAAAATCAAACATACTCTTTTGGGATTTGAGAACCTCTTTTGAATATGAAAATAAAAATACCAAAAGGAAACAACAACTAAAGTAGGAAGCAAAGACAACTAACCTAAAGAAAGATGAAAACAAGATAAACACAATAGAAAGGAAACATACTACTACTTGTGATATTCACTTATTGAAGCATTACAAACCTAAAACAACTAACTTGAAGTGTAAAAATTTCCTCTAGGGTCAAATGGAAATCTATTTTTTTCACCATGAAACTTTGAAACATGTTTTCCATCTCTTGATAGCCTCTTCTTGAAAATAGGAGATCTTGCATGTTCATGTTTTCTTGATGATGCAGCTGGGCCTCCAATTTTGATTCTTGAGTTCATGGATTGAAGATATAGATAGAATACCCATTTATCCTCCTCCCATATTATTCAATTTTGCAATAATAATGTCAATTTTTCTTCATTCATTAGATTCCAATGATTTGATGTCTTCCATAATACCTTGATTTTGCTCCATATGAACAAGTGACTTATCAAGATATTTATGATTGACCTCTTGTATCTCTTTAGGCATGTTTGATGACAATACATATTCATTTGATTTATGTTCAAGAGAAATTATTTGAGGTACTATATCAACCAACACTTCTTCATTATTCTCAACATCATGAGTTTGTTCTTCTTATGGGCCAAATTTGATAGATTCAACAATTGATTGGTATTTAACATCCTCAATAATAAGTATGAGACCATTAAGAGCCTAATATTCATTAAAAATATCAATATATTGCTACCAAAAATCATCATCATTACCTTGATCCTTATCTTATTTGGATGGATTGCATTCATCAATGGTCAATGATGCAAAATTTTGAGAAACATCTTGATTTGGGACAACTGATATGGGATCAAGAAGTTCTTGAAAAATAACCTATTGATGTACATCTAAAACCTCTTCTTCTTAGGTCTCATATTATATTTTAAACTCATCGTACAATTCATATTCTTTGACATTTTGAAGGGCTAAGTCATGGTTGTCCTTACCTACAAGTGTCTCAATGGAGGTGACATATTTATCTTTTTCACTCAAGACTCTCTCAACTTCATTCAATTAGCTGTAACTTCTTATTTCACCTCACATAATATAGGATCCTTATATATAATTAGTATATTAAACCATTAAAAATAGTTAACAAGATGTGAAAAGTCTAATGATGTTACCATAGATGCCTAATTTTGCTCTTGGGTTTGCTCCTCTTGGATCACCTTCACCTCCCCTCTTTCTTGCACCATTTATTTAATAGATTTCCATGAAATTAATTAGGATTTTGAGGAGGGGGAAGTGGATGATGAATTATATCTTGATTTCTATTAAATTTAGTATCTTGAGTTATGTCTGAATGTTCTTCTTTCTCCATGGACTGTTGTATCAGATTCCAAGTCATCAACTTGGGTTTAGGAGTTTATTTTTTTTACTTGTTACATCCATGAGAATGAATGAAGAAATTTTATACTATGCTACCTTTGTAGTTACCATTGAATAATAAGTATGTTGATTTACAAGCTCAACTTTATTGGATATATGAGCCTTAAAATCATGAACCAACTGATTAGAGATGTTCCCTTAAAAACTAAAGATGAAGGATCATGTATGATTTGTTGTGGAACCTAAAGATTTTCCTCTTCAAAACATGCTTATTTAACCATCTAAGGCCTATCTTGGATAGAATTCCATGTGCGAAAGATATACAAGGTTTGGATTTATTTAAAAGCGCTATGATATACACTTGTTTACTGATCATAAAGAGAAAAGGGTAGCTTCATTTGAACATGTTGCTGATTTTGATGACACTGGTGTTTCTCATGGACCACCAACCTCTCTTAAATTTTTATAATTATACCACCTATGTCTATAATATCAACACTAAAATTTGAATCACCTTGCCTCATGAAAGATGCACATGCCTATTTAGCCTACTATAAATTAGCTCTCATGTTCTAAATTATATGCTTTGAAATATCTTGTCCATAGCTCTTCTTAATATCTATGCTTACCATCTATTTTTTATAATGAGACAGGGTTTGTTTGAATCTTGAGATGGATTGTTTTAGGACTTGATTGGGCTAATTAGGAAGTTTAAAAGGTTCATGTGGGCTATCATAGTATTGGTTTGAGTTATCATATTGCTAATAAGGACCTATATATGATTGGTGATGCTCATTAGAATCCTGATATGAATCATGGTAGGACTAATATGGATCATGAGGATCATAACAAGATGTAGATGGATCATTTTGGAACTATTGATAACGAGAGGAATGATAAAATTATTCTCTATAGGCTTCCATAACCAAGAAAAAAATTAAAATCAATTAAATTATGAACAAACTTTGCATTTTAACTCTGAGATAAGGACCATAAGAGTATTTGAAATTTATTTTGAAGACCAATATGCTACAAACTATGTATTCTAATAGCTAGATTTGTGTCCCACTAGGCATGCCAAAACTATTAACAACCTAGATAACACCAAAATTGAAGGTTTATTTTTTAGGATCTCCTTCACACTTGGACTAACAATATAATTATATGAGGTAGTGAGACACTTGTACTCAAACTAGACCTCTAGTTTTGATAAGGCTATCTCCTATGTTGTATCACTTATGCTCTATTTACTAAAATACTAAATTTTGGGATGAAAAGGGTTAGAAGGAAACTAAAAGGTAAATTATATTGTATTGTTGGTTATAAACCTATATTTTTGGTTTACCCACTCTATTTAAAATCTTAAAACACTAATAAGATAAGTAGATAACTGAATCTATAACTCCAAATGACTCCTATGCAATAATACTTCATATAGAGTTTTTATCAAGTGATCAAAGCATGAGGAAAATCATGGAATAGGCTTGATTCAAGGCACTAACTAGTCAATTTATCCACTATCAACTTAATCAAATGTCATGAAACACTAATAATGACCTACACAAGATATGAGACTAGTAACTAGGTGAGATTAAGACTAGCCAAGGGAGAAAGTTATACCACATATGAAAATATAATAATATAAAAACACTATACGATAGTAATGGAATCTAAAAATTAGTCATTTTATTCATCTCAAAAGCTTACAAATCTCAATCTTTGTATATTTTAATCATTCCCAATAGAGGGATCCTAAAAATTGGCTTGAAAGCTTGACTATATAGAAGTGTGAAGAGAATAGAAAAGCTAAGAGATTGGTATACAAGAGATAAGATAAGTCATATAATCTTCAAATCAATTCCATTTCTAATTTACAATAGTTATTAAAAGTATTTAGACATCTCTTTATCTTGAAACTCTTTACATGAAGCTCCTTTTAGTGTTGGAAAGAAGAGGTGGGCCCATTTGACTTGTCAAAACTCTCTTGAATGAATGATACACCACATGTTGGTTTATTAAATCCACTTAAAGTAGTTAAAAAGTGTTTTAAATACCTTCTCTTACATGAAAACCAGGTAATATGCATGTGTTTCTTAATCAACTCATGATTAGTCAGCTAGAGTGATTGGCACTTTAGGACTAGTTAACTCCACTTAAGCCCTTTCCTTTTATGAAATGAAACTTATAAAATGAGTTGTGAACGTAAAATCCATTTTAATATTATTTAACTGGCATGTAAAATCCATATGAACTCCTTTATATCCATTCAACACCAATTTCCTCTTTGATTATTTAATTAAATAGGCCTACTAGGCCATTTAGGCCTAGTAGCCTACTTATTGCACTTGAAAACCACTTGAACCTACATGAAAACAATGAAACATAAAAAATAAAATTATTATTCTACTTGTAACCACTCCTCACATAATAATATATTTCCACTTGATGAATAAAAACCTACAACTCAGTCACCATGGTTGACTAGGTTAAACTAGCTTGAATTTCTTGTAGAGTGGCTATTTTTGATGAGCTAGTAAGGACACTTCTACATAGTTTTTTGACTATATGATGATTTTAGTATGAATAAAAATTATCAAGATATACTATCCATGGATTTTATTTCATGTGAACTACCTTGTACCTCATTATTTATGATTTTTTCCTTAAAAACTTGATTTTTATCATGATCCATATAATTCTGTACAAAAAAATGATCATTTATGGAACACTTTATAAGTGAAATTTATGTTTGAATAGGTTTTAGGTTTCTTTATGAGGTTTTAATTTCAATAAAATTGACTTTTCTCAAAACTATTCATTATGAGGGTTTTGGGGGGTTTTGGAGGTGAATCTTCTTAACAATAATTCATAAGGTATAGTAATAAAAATCTAATATTATTATCATGAATGTTTATTATATATACCATATTAAAATTCCATGAGATTTTTAGGTTCCCATGCAAAAGGTGTGAAGATATAGCCACATGAATAAATTTGCTTGTAAGGTTTACAAGCGTTCTAGACATGATTATGCTCTTATTGATTGTTCATAAAGTAAATACCCTCAACAAACCTCAATTTTTCATTAATTATAATTCAATATGGGTCCTCAAACCATTTTAATATAATTTGTCTAAACTTTTAATTTGTTGAAAGATATAAGCACTTAATTAGGTGGATCGAGTAGGTGTCTTAGCCTTCAAAATTAAAATTTGTTCTTTGTCTTGAAAATTAATCTTCCGTTAGTTATCCCTAATTTAAATCATCATCATGGGGCCTAAAACATCTCATCGTATCATTGTTAAGGTGTCATGTTTTTTGGTATCTCTTAGGACTACCTATAGGGTTTCTTGTAAAAATGGCTTGTGGGACCCTAGATCATTGAGTCCACCTATATTATCATTTAAATGAGATTAAAAAAAATTTATATCATTAAAAATTACTTATAAACCTTTCTATGAGTTTTAAAATTCTTTAAAAAGTCACAAAACAAGCAAACCCTCCCAACTTGCCTAGTTCCTTCTTTGACTACCATGAGATAAGTAGTTGACTGTGATAAAATAGTGAAGTTCTCCACATTTTAAGTGAAATTTACAATGGTATAAAAATATTTATAATTTCATCATGATGACTTTGTCCAAATTTTAGAGACCAATTCCACATAAAGGTGCTCTAAAGTCATCATTTCCCCCAAAACTGGCAATTTTTATCCTTGATTGTGTACTTGATTGAGTGGATACATGTTTGATGTGTAAATGACTATGATTAATGTTCTAAGATGATTTATATTATTTTATAATACATTAAATTATTTTTAAAACACTCTAATCCTTCACTAATGTAGGCCTTAAATCCTTATGCAACTTTACCCTTTCAAAGATTCCTTAAGGCTATGTATTTCATAAAGTACAATCTTCTAGGTGGAGATAGATGAGGTGTAGAGGAAAAAAATAGGCGTTTGATATGATTCTCACCATAATTTATTGATTTTATACCTATTTTAAAATTTATACCTTTGTTTCATGATCTTAATAATGCCTTGACTCTTCAAATTGTGTTATTAGGCCTCACATAGTCAAAGTCCATACAATAGGCATGTACCTTCATCCTTATGAGCTTGGTAATGTCTTAATTGTTTGATCAAGGTTTTGATAATGTAAATTTTTAATTTACTTGTATATAATATCTCACATGAATCCACCTCCCAAATTATAGGTATATTTAATTATGCTTGCTAATAGATGACTATGAGAGGATTGTTATTATTGTCTTTAGGTGGAGATAATTGACTTTGACTGGGTGATTGGGTCCCTGAAAATCCCATAATGATGTCTTAACTTATTAATTAATAATTTAATACCTCAATTATCCATTCATGATCAATATACTTCTATGTATCACTATTCTCTCATCTTCCTTCATGCTTGGAAATATGACTGTATGTCAGGACTGTAGGTAGTCATCCTTAAAGTGGATGACTGTAGATTAGTATTTGGATAAACCTCTTAATTAAATTGAATCATTCATTTGTCATGTTACTCCTTAAACCTTTTTTGGCTCATAATACTCATTTATTAGGCTACTATGTTTGAACATTATTCATTTTGGAAACATGACTATATTCAAGTGGTTGTAAGTGTTATCTTAGGGTTAAAACTTTGTTGTCTTGAATGTAATTAAGAACCTATTTATTGAAAAAATATTTATAACCTCATGAGAATATAATAATGTCAAAAACCCTAATAACTTCATGTCAAAAGGAAAGACCTCACACAATCCAATTGACAACCAATATGTTTGGTAAGTACTCTAACCAGCGATAGGTGGAGATAGTTTCTTGATAAGGAAAGGAGTATGGTCCTTATCATGGAATATCTCCTTGACACAAAAATCCATATGCATCCCTTTATAATAATATTTATTCTTCATGACATTACATCATATCCTTACTCTTTAAGGTAGTCTTAATTTCTACATGTGCTTCCTTGTACTTGACTTTGACTACAACTATGTATAGACTGTAGGAAGGTGTAAGATGCTTGGAGGGCATTGACATAGATAAAAATAAGTTTAATATCCATTTATTCTATATATATATATATATATAATTTTAATAACCTTTTGAAATGATCTCCTTTATGAAGGTCTCCCTTTGGCATTATACCATCAACTTAGCTATAGATGATGGCTAGGGCTGACTGTAGCTAACTTTTCTCCTCTTAAGCCATTTTTAAAGGATTGGCATTTCCTTATTGAGATTTTTATGAAAGATAAGTATTCCTCATTATTTTTATGACTCTTTATGGTTTATTTTTCTTCTAAAACCTTTAAAAGTCCTAAAACCTATCAAGTTATATGCCTACTGATAGGATGTTTGGATGTTGTACCAGGCCTATATATGAATGTATTGAGTGATACTTGGTAGTTTTAAGATGGTTTATAATCAGGTATTGAACAATGATATGAACAAAACCATTCAATCATATGTTATATTGATTATGTCATCCTCTAAAATATATGTTCTTCTCAAACTAAAAGTGAATGTGATATGATTGTACCCTTGTACTATACTGTATAAATAGAAATTGGAATTGACCTTAGAGAGGTCATCAATCATGAATATGATGTTTGTCTCTTCATTAATGCAACTTGAGAAGGTTTATTAAATCATACTCATATGATATAAATAGTAATGGCTTTAGTGCCTTCAAGATAACATTTTCTTGATTACAACTTGATTGTAGCCTTCTGATGGCTATAAATAGTTATTTTCTCAATCTTAGTAGGGTTGACTAGTATGCATACTTATTTGAATAACCATGATGGTACTTAGTGCTCTTGATTCATCATATTGATGTGTTTATGATATGGAGGTCATTGGAAGGGGTGGTGATGGATGAGTGAGATGAAAACCATGAATGGAAGGTGGAAAAGAAGCTTGAACACAGTGAGAAAAGATAGTGTATGATAGTGTATGAGAGGTGGAGTGACATGAGGACTAAAAGATTATTTTAAGATCAAATTTGAGAGCCATACAAAAGCATGAGGATATAATTTACCTGATTTATAAATTTAGAGGCCATTGGTGGAGGACAATAAGGCACAATTAAAACTTAGGATAATGCTCAAACCTCAGAATATGCTAAGAAACCTTAAAAATTGTTAAAATAAGAATTTATTGATGATGATTGAGATAACATGATGGATTCTTGGATATATAAACTTCATAATACTTTTATAATCAAAAGGAAAACACATGAGAAAATGATGGAGACCCTAAAAATAAACTCTCATTAAATCTTGATGTTGCTTTCTCTTCCTTTGACCATACAATCTCCTTTAGATGCATCTAGAATGTATATTTGCACTTATCTTGTCGAAGATCCTTTGTCTTACCCTAAAATTTGTGAAATGACTTGGATAATGTCATGGGAAGGTATATTAGGTTCCTAATAATCTCCAAAAATTTGAAACATATTGATATGATGCCTTGGTGAGGAGAATTTGTAGAAAATTAATTGCCTTCATGGATGAAATACTATTTCTCTATACCCTCACTTAAAATGGATGGTTCATGAAATATATGAGACCAAATTTATAACCACTTGATCCAAAAATAATCCCTCTGAGTCTAATTTCTTTGCCCAAAAATTTAGACCTAGATTCTCTCTTTGATGGTCATACCATCATCAAACTTAAAAGCCTATCTCCATGTGCAAAGATGCCATTATGCTAGTTTTGAGCATTTCTTACATATTCATTCTATGAAATTATTTTGGGAGACTTATCATGCCTTATTACTCATATTTCATACCTCAGTTGTATGTAATTCTATATAAGTTCATACTACTCTATGAAATATGAATAAAAATAGCCTCTTTTTTCCTTTTATTGATAACTTAAAACCTCCACCACAAAATTTAGTGAATTTATATGATATCACGAGTCAATGACATGTTATAATAAATAAAAAAGGATTTTAAATTTTTGTGGGTCCTAAATTGGCATGTGTGAGCCTATTGGGGCCTTTAGAACACTTTATCTTATATGAAAAGCTATTTTAAGTCATGAAACTTTATGACTTAGTCAATTACATAAATATAAATGTATTAAAATGTTTCATGAATTAATTTATAGCATTTTACATCCATATTAGTCATTAAATGACCAAGAATTGACTCGTTTTAACCAGAATACACATATTTGACTATCATGTAGAGGTTATTATCAAGGTCATGGAAAGTTTTGAATTATAATGGGTTGGTATTTGGCCTTAATATTTAAAATTACCAACATAAAACAATAATATAACTTCCAAACTGAGTAACAAAGTTCATATAAGCACATCATCTGTCCCACTAGACATTCCATATATGTCATTATGATTAGTATTAGGGTTAGAAACTTTATTAATGAAATAATAATCAAACTTAAACATGTTTCTATCACCTTTATCCAAATTCCTTATGAGATAATGAAAAGATAAATAAAACTAAAATCATGAAAAGAAACAAATAATTATTACATTAATTTTAAGGAATCATTCAACTTGTCAGAAGCAGATGTTGCTAAGATATAATCTTAATAATCCTTTAATAATGTTATTATCATGAAATACACCATATCCTCTTGAAAACATTAAGTAATTGAATTGATAAGAGTGGAATTTGATGCAAAATTTATCTTTATAAAATGATAGAGCTTTGCCATTAACCTAAGAATAGAAAATGAAGAGGGATTCCCCTTTATTTATAGTGGGTTATTAAATATGAGATGTTCATATTTCCTTCATGATTAAGGGTGGATAATTCACCCAAAGGCATCACATGGATCACCAATGTGAACCCTTCATCTTTTTTGATATTAAGGGTGGAGAATGCTCCTCAAAACATCTAAATGGGGATTAACATGAGCCCTCCATCTTGTATGCAAGATGGAGGGTGAAAAATTACCCTCCAAAATTTATTAAGGGATAAAATGAGAGACCTCCATCTTGGTTCCAATATGGAGGGTTGATAGTCCTTTTCATAAATATCTTAATTGGTGGAGTGAGGGCCCTCCATCTTGTCTCCAAGATGGAGGGTGGAGATTCCCCACATGAGGTAGAAAAGGGAAAAATTGAATTAAATTGATATAGAAATTCTAATTCCATATAATTTATAATTAGAGTAAGGATTAATTAATTTAATTAAAATAATTTATTTATTTAATATTATATGAACATGAATTTAGTTGATTTTATTGAATAAAAGGCAAATGATCAATTGATCAGAGAAAGAGAGATGATCAGTGATGACCAAAAACATGAATAAAGTAGTAATTTAATGTTCTAATATGGTGAATTACCCTAATTAGGGATTCCCCAAGGTGAATTAAAATTTTTACATTAGATTCATGGAGGAAATTATGATGAATAGATAATACTGACTAGTATGTGTATAATTTTTAAGAATTTATCCTATTTTATAATCTTGACATGAAAGTGATTAAAATAGAGTGTTCACATTTCACCCCTATTTTAGGAGGTTTTGTGGGACAAACAATGTAACATCTTCTAAAATAATGATAAAATGGATGAAAAATTATATGAGTAAATAATGAATGTTTTAAGTTGACATTTTTACTAAATAAATTATCAAACAAGTTCAAATACATCCCAAAATAGCCCTCAGTAATCCTTGCATACCCCCTTGAGTAGAGAGTCAAAAATTATGAACTGACAAGATTTAAAATTCCCAAGAGGAGAAAAAATGAGGAGAATAAAATAATACAAGAGGATAAAGAGACATCGAAGTCATAATTAATCCCCTAGGGAAGAATGAACAATATACAAAGTCTTAGGGGAAATTTTAAATTGGAGGCTATATATTTAACCTGGGTGGTAAAATTTATTCATTTTTACCCTATCTATCCAAAAATTTACCTATGATATTTGTAAAAAAGTGACTTGGGTATAATTAATTGTATACCACACCCAATATCACTTTCAAATCAAGTGTGAGCATTCAAATGGGCACATTATCATTCCCACCAGGCATGCCATATGTGTCATTAGGATTAGTATTGGTATTAGTGTTGATTTCAAAAACATAATGATGAATTACATCATGAATAATGTTTTCCACACAAAATTTGATAATGTGTTATTTTATGATGAGATTACAAAGAAGGTTAAAAGCTTTATAAGCTTTTCATGGGAGGTTATAGAACCAACATCCCACTAAACCAACAAACCCACTAACAAGGTTATTTATTTACTAACAACAAAATATAAACAAATAATTTGGGTCATAACTAATCCAACAAACTCCCCCTTAATATAAAGGTGTATAGAAGATGAAATAATAGCATCAATGACTTGAAAGTCATCAAAGAAACTATGATTCAACTATAATTAGTGTACTATACATCCTAATACTGTTCAGAATTGAAGTCACTCCATACAAAATCCCACCCTATGAGCTATGGAATAAAAGGCTAATGAACATGATCAAGTCCTATGCATCCCCTATGATCATCATACTGTACTATAGTATAACATGATCAAGGCCTATCTAACTACATAAATCCACATAAGTCTCCACCTATAATCCCATCAAAGTGACCAACCTGTACTCTGTATGTCACATCTCCTTAATGTCTAACAAATGTTGACAATATTTACTCAAAATTACTAGTGCTATCAACCCCTATCAACTCATATTGTCACTGATGACTAATAAAAGACCATCCAATGCTATATCTTCTCCCCTATTAGGAGAAAGGTAAGAAGCTATGCAATGAGATAAACAAAATAAAAGAATCATGTGTGCTCCATGTCATTAATATCATGGATAAAAATCTAAAATTGGAATTGAAATAAGCATATTATTGTTATGAAAATTTCCATTCAAGCATTGATACAAAAATTTGATAAAATGGCTAACTAGATAAGGGTAATTTTCCTCAATCTTCCAACCTCTAGTGTGACACACTTTTTCAATCACAAGGATCCCAATGGACCTGTAAATGACAATATTTTTGTTGATATCATAATTAGGATTTGTCATTGTGAAATTTTTTATTATAAAGGTGTTGGTTTCAACTGAAATTGCACCTTGATACATCATGTGGAATATAATTGTTTTAAAAATCATATAAATATACTTCAAATTATAATATTAAATAAGGTCAAAAACTTTTGACCAAAGTTTAAGCCCAATAAGTTTTGAACCCTTGACTCTTCTTTCACATGTACTTTATAAAAATTTGTTTGCCAATTTCACTAAAAATTAAATCAAAGTTTAAAGGGAAATATTAAATACTGTCTTGGTTTTTTGAATGTGAAAGATAAAAAAATAGGGAAATCTTCTACCAAGTTTATATTTATAATTTGCATGTAAAGAGAAAATGTAAAATAAATTTAATCCCCTTTCAATATGCATATAAAAATCAAATATGCCCTCCTTATTTTATAAGGCCCATGAAATTTTTAAGAATTTAAAAAACACACACTATATAAGACTTATGTCATGCCCTAGTGCATAGTATAGGTTTAATTTTATATACTAGTGCATTCCTTGATGGATCTAAATCCAAAAATTAGATGAAAATATATTAAAATATTTATAATCTTTGCATAGTATTGTATTAGGCCTTTATTTTCTTGAGGATGAAATTTACCATTGGAGGTCATTGTACACCATATAGATCTTTATTATGGTTGGGTCCACTACCGCTTCTTTATAGAAGAATAGTGTATAGGTGCCAATAGATAGGTTAAGCCAAAAATTTATTTCCTTTGTCTATTTTTCATCATATAGTTTCATGTGGTATGATATATGATGAGAATAACACTATCAAGTATAATTCAAAGCAAATGGCATTGCCAAAAAATTAGTTACCGGCTGAAATATGTTTTTCTTGAGAATAAGATGGATTTGGATGATTCTATCCTTTATACACCATCATGTCATGATTTATATTTTCAATAAGTATGTTTTTACATATTAAAAATCCATAAAAATTATCCTTGAAGTGTTTTACATATCATCCATGCATCAAAAATTTGTTCTCTTTCCTTACTTTTCCCTCAAAATGGCTTTGTAATTTCTTCACTCCTCTTCAATTTTCCAAGATCTAATACCACTTTTAGATCTAGGAATGGAATGAGAAATTACATCATGAATAATTTTTTCCAAAAAAATATGATAATTTATTATTTCACAATGATATTACAAAAAAGGTGAAAAGCTTTATAAGCTTTTCACGGGGAGGTTATGGAACTAACATTCCTGTAAACCAACAAACCCACTAATAAGATTATTTATCTACTAACAATAAAAAATAAAAAATACTTTAGATCATAACTAATCCAATAATTAGATTTTTTCTAAATAAATAATAATCAAAACCAAATATGTTTCTATCACCTCTAGTCCAATGCTCCATGAGCTAAGGCAAGGCTAAATAAAACTAAAATCAAGATAATAAGTAAATAATTATTACATTCATTTTTTTAGATTATTCACCTTATTTTAAATGTATGTGGCTCTGATCTAATCTCAAAAATTATTTATAAATGTTATTATCTTGATATACACCATCTCCTCCTGAAAATCATGAGTAATTTAATAGATAAGAGTGGAATTTGATACATAAGATAGCTTGAGGAATTGACAGAGCTTCACTATTAAACTTGAGCATGTGAAATGAATAGGGTGCCCCTTTATTTATAGGGGAGTGATTTAATTATATCCTTTCATCTTTCCCTCAATATAGAGGGTGAATAATTCACCCCAAGGCATCTAATTTAATCTTTTAGGGTTTTACTAGTGTAAATCCTAAGTTAGATTAAAGGGTTGAGTTGTCTAAATCACTGTAATAATATGCAATAAAAATAATTAATTTTTAAAAAATTTGAATTGATTTAAATTTTTAAATATAGTAATAAATATGTGAAAATAGAGACTTATATGGAAACAAACTATCATGAAATATTTGGGTGCTAAAAATTGGGTTATAAATAGGTCTGAGTGTCATCAACAGGATCCCTAACTTAGATCCTCTCTTAAATAATAGTGCCCCACTTGGATAATAGTTCCATGTGGCTATAGTGTCTTGAAAATAGCACTAGTGTCCTATTTATAGAAATGTTCCTATTTTCTAGGTGTACTTATGCTTGTGTCTTTGGGTTCTATTCCTATGTGTACAAAATCTAGAGCTCTGTAGTGTTCCTATAATAATTGATTTAAGTTACAAACCTTAATCCTCATTACAAGTATGGTATGAGACAAAAATGTGTGTTCATTAGTAGAATAGGCTAGACATCCTTAACACCACACTATGAAGAGTGTTTCCTACATACCAATACTACAAAGAGGGATCAAGACCAATGTAGTTCTCCCACCTATTGCTTGGTGAAAGTGAAACTGAATGATAGAATGATAGTAGTCTTGAATGCCTTTAGTGTGCTTGATATTGGAAATCTTTGAAAAATAGGCTTAAGGTAGCTATAGATGGTAGTATGCAGAACTAAGGAATAATAAGGATTAATAACCTTGATTTTTCTCAACTTATTTCTCATTTGAATAGGATTTTTGAACCTATTTTCCATTTAGTGGATAGAGGTCTAAGAGTCTTGTATTTATAGTGATTTATAGCTTGTTCGGATAATAAAATTTACTTAGGCCAACCTTAGGATGGGTACACATTTAAAAATATAGTTGTTCAAGAGAGTTAGGGAAACAAACACTAGTGATATGTTGGGGACATTATCACCATATAGATCTATTGTACTTAATGTGGTTCTAGTGTCTAGATGGCATGCTACTAGGGACAAAGGGATAAAAATTTGGAATGTAGATCAAAGACTATGTCTTGGTTGGCTAGATATGTTTATGGTCTATACAATGGCTATAAATGTGTGATAAATTCTATAGGATAGGTGTAGGGCTAAGCTAGGAATAGGTTATCTCAAGAAACACTCAACAATTTTAAGTGACTACATTTACCCCCCATTTATGCTATAATTGAAACAAAGAGAAATAAATATTATAAAGGAAAAATAAGCGTACTTGGACTTACCTAGGAAGTAACACCCATGTAGGTGAGTTTGAGTATATGAAGTTGGGTTTGCATATGTGAAGCATGGTCCAAATCATAACCTGTAATGAAACATGTGTAAAATTGGTACTTAGGTAAGAGATATCAAAATAAAAAGACTATGATGAATAAAGTAACTGAGTAAATCTAAGTATAGAGAAAAGGAAGAGAAAAAGAATGAATACACCTCATTAGGTATGTGAACCAATTCATGAACTTGGTGATAATTTATGTGTGTGTATATATAGTGATCAAATAATTGAATATCTTGGACTAATTTGATATCTTGTTCGATATTCATATGTGGGTGGCTCAAAAACTCAATCTAATTTTTACTCCATCATTGCCCACCCCTATTTGGTGGATCATGACCTGTAAATAGCTTAGATTAGATGTTAAGTGTGTCTAACCCTCTCATATAGGTGGCTCAAGAACTCAAATAAGATATGAATCCATTATTTCCCACCCATTTTTAGTAGATGCATCTAAAACTAAACTACATAAAGTGCTAAAAATATCTAACTGTGTATATTGGCTCTGTGGCCACTTGGGTATATTAGGTAGCTCTGGTCCATTCAAGAATGCCAACCACTATAGATGGAGTAAGAAATGAAACTAGTGATAAATTGGAATATGATATCAAGCGTATATAATATAAAGAATAAAATTGAGTTTGGCATTCCATTTGATCAACCTGTGTATACCTGGGCATATGGAAACTATGTGTCTTACACATGCCCCCAATTTGATATCTGAGTAAAGTGATTTTGGATTGAGGTATAATGACTATATCTAATCTAGAGGTTAATAAAATAAATACCTTGAATCAGAACAAAACCTAAAACATTATGTAGGGCCTATTGAGACCTTTCCAATGGTATGCAAAATGCAAAAAATGGAGCTCATATGATCCTTATGTATTTGATCAAGTTATGGTCAAAGTAGGTCAACAAGAGGTAAAATCTAGTCAAACTACATAAATTTTCCATTATGTAATAATTAAAAAATAGTTATATGACATAGATCTCATCACAAGCTTTCTAACACATTTTATGGTTCAAAAAATGAAGTTCATATATGCAAGTTATGGCCAGTCAAACTTGGTCAAAGTGATGATGTGGTAGAAACATAGACTAGTGAGAAAATCACATGTGGTAGTCAGTTCGTATAAAAATATTGGTTTGGATTTCTCATCTTCATCTTTGACATGCATATTCAATAAAAGGTTGGTTATGGTACTATAGTTGGTGGAGTTCACTTTTATCTCAAAGGGGGACCCTACAGCCGATGCAGATAATAGAGCATCTAGTTAGACATCAAAAAGTGGCAAAAGGAGAGTGGTCCACATGGTGAGTCCTCAAGCCACCATGTGTCTTACCACCACTTATTATTCCATGCTTGAATATTACAGTCACCTATTAACTATATTTTAATGTAATTATTTAATTACCATGCCATGTTTTGGATGTGATACATCCACGTCATAGCTGAAGGTTCTATCCCATGCATCCCACATACCTTCCAACATGCCACAAAGCCACCAAAAATACCAAAATATATGCCTTTTCCTAATGCATTGGCATTGGGAGATATGAAGGGAAAGGTTTTTTAAAAAAGGTAAGGCATGTCAAATTTTTATCCATTTGGGATATGGATATAAACCAAAATCATTACCATGGGATTTTGGATCAAGCCTAGGCCATGGGATTCAAACCTTGCCATCTTTGGAAAAAGGGATAAGACCTTAATACTACACCCATAGGCCTAAATGGCTATATAGAGCCATGAAATTGTATTTCAAGATAATGTATTTTTTTGGAGACAAGGCAGGCTTAAGGACTAACTAGCACTCTTCCTTAGTTTTGAGGTACCTAGAGGCATTTCTAGACTTCAGAGCGAACTAGAGATTTGTTCTATAATTTGAGGTGGTTCCAACCATATGTTGAGTGTCTAGATATGAGGTAATTTTTTGTAATTTTTAATGCCTCAAATTGAAGATTTGCATATTATTTAATGGCCAATATAGATACCAGTCTACATATATCCTAAGTTTTGAGGGACTCAGAGAGATTTTCACTTCTTTATGTAAACTAGAGATTTATCCTAGAATCTAAGATAAGTTTAATGATATATTTAATTTCTTGTGATTATTTTTTAAGATCATGTTATAAGTCCACTTTTGAGACATTTTAGTGAAAATCCATAGGATTGTGAGATTGCATTCATGTGACAAGAAGGTGGAAGGTCTACCCGTGGGTTCTAAGACTTTCTAAAGGGATATTGTTTGAGTTGTATGTAATCTTAGAGTATGCATTTGAAAATTATGAGGGTTTTTTGTGTACTCACTTTTTAAGTAAATAGATCAATTCATACTATAAGTAAACCCAAAGATGTAGGCATCACTAAAATCCGTTATCAAGTGCTTGTCATGAATTGATTCTATTTGTGCATTCTTTTTATGCATTTTAATTAATCATGTTTATTAATCAGTTGAAAGCATTAATAGATAAAAAACTATAAAAGGTCAAATTTAGTTTTCATTTCTTTGAATTTTTTTGAGAAATTAAGTAATTTGATGAAATGATCCAAGGTAAAAACTTTCTATGCACTAAATAAATGTAGAGTTTATAGATCCAGTTTGGTATTAGAGTGGTTCTTGCCTATCATTAACAAATTTTTTATAGTGTGTGTGGTTATTTGGGACCTACTTGTGGCCATGGATTTGTACCCATGGATGTATTTTCCCATGATGATTCTAATATTGGGCATGATGATACAAATGATTATGTCACATAAAAGAGAGAAAACACAATGGATGGTAGAACTAAATATGATGGTGGTGAATGCAAGCGCACATCAGTGCACATAGGATCAATAGATCATCAAACTTCAACAAAAATTTTATTTTCTTTCTGATCAATTAGTAGAAGAGTTAGGATAAAAGAAATTCCATCGAGATGATCCCATTAATTTGGCTAGTACAATCTATAGTCATTGATTGAGATGTGGACATGTGGTAGAACATTACTAGTTATGACATCTTGATCATGCACTATAGTGGTTCAAATAGAGAAACACAAGTAAAAGAAAGATTCTTACTATCCCAAGTACTAGTCAACATTTAGAATCCCTAGTTTGATAGAGGACACCATTCAGACCTTTGGATATTATCTTACAATATATGAGAGCCTCCAAACAGAGTATTCCAATCATTTTAGAGGGATGTGTCATTAGACTTGTTTTTGATGGAGACATCAGAATAAGTTATGTGACCATTGATGTAGTACATTGATTGGGATTTCTAACATTGCCACTACCACAAGATAAAATAGTTGGCACATAGAATGGCATTATCTGAGGTATGGCAAAAAGCTATTGCACCTTATGATTTGTAGTTGGGAGATAGTTCTTAGACATCGTGACTCTTGGTATCATCCCATTGGAGATGGATGAGATGGTTTTGGTACATTTATATTTATTCACTTAGAAAACATAAATCAGAGATGATGTCATAGAAATTCACATAGATCACACTTAGATCATGTAGTTTGAGACAAGGTAGATCTCTAGACCTAGTCATGATGATTCCAATTAGACATCAGACTCATATGTACTAGGTGACCATTAGGAACCTGAAGGTGAGCTGCATGATGATCCATAGAGTGACTATTGGAGGAGTTAAACCCACACCAAGATTATATATTTGGTAAGAAATATTAAGTGTGTTTTGGGTTTATATATTTGTATATTCTTATAAAACCAACATAAATAATGTGTTAGTTAGGATGTATGAATAAGACCCATACGGGAAATATTATGACATACATCATGCACAATTGTTAAAAGACCCAAGGGCCATTGTTTGTATTTGTATATATATGCATTATGTAAATTTTAATTTTTTATGCTATGGAGTCACCTGTAGAGAAGTATTGAGTGACAAGTTTAGCATACTTAATTTATCTTCTCATATTTTTGGTAGACATTTTTCATTAATAATATAATATGTAGATTAGGGTATGCTTGTTTCTATAAGAGAATAGTTTAGAAAACTTGAGAATCACTTGATCCACACATACTTATTTTTAAATGCCATTAAGGCTATGTAACAAAAGGGGACATTGATGGGCATGCTAATATCCAAGCAACATAAGAGATCACTAGACTTATTTGTGAAGCCATGAAGTAGAAGAAGTCATCATAGTCTAGTTTTATATAGATGCTATTGATGGTCATGTAGTAGTAGAGGGTTTATGAAATATGTGATCAATCAATTGTTCTAAGCATTGTAGGCATAGTTTTAGAAACTGAGTAGACTGATAAAGACCCATCAAAATTCTTTAATAACTAACTAACATTATAGAGGATCAAGTTGGATACTAGCTTTTGGTGGACCAAAAGCCCTCTCAGTGGGGAGGATTGATCCAGAGATCAATTTCGAGAATATCCCAATGTAGACTAAAACCTAAAACATTACATAGGGCCTATTGAGACATTTTCAATGGTATGTGGAATGTAAAAAATGGAGCTCATATGTTCCTTATGTAGTTGATCAAGTTCCAGTCAAAGTAGGTCAATAAGAGATCAAATTTGGCCAAACTATAAAAATTGACCATTATGGAATAATTAAAAAATAGTTCCATGATGTAGATATCATCATAATATTTTTGACACATTTTATGGTTTGAAAATGGAGTCTATATGTGTAAGTTATGGCCAGTCAAATTTGTAGTCAAACTTTGTCAAAGTGATGACATGGTAGAAACATGGACCAATTAGAACATCACACATGGCAGTCAATTCATGAAAAAATATTAGTTTTGGTTTCTCATCTTCATCTTTGATAGGTGTATTCAACAAAAAGCTGGCTAAGGGGACCGTAGCCAATGGAGTCTACTTTTGTCTTGAAGGGAGACCTTGCTACCAATGGAGATAATAGAGCATCCAATTGGACATAAATAAGTGTTGAATGGAGATTGGTTCACATGGTGGGCCTCAAGCCACCACGTGGCTTACCACCACTTATTATTCCATGCTTTTATAGTCACCTATTGATTATATTTTTATGTAATTATTTAATTATCATGCCAAGTTTGGGATACGATACATCCACATTATAACCGAAGGTTCTATCCCACACATCCCACATACCTTCCAACATGCCATGAATCCACCACAAAGACCAAAATTTATGCCTTTGCCTAATATGTTGGCATTGGTAGCTACGAAGGGAAAGGTTTTAAAAAGAGGGAAGCCATGTCACATTTTTATCCATGTGGGATATGGATATAAACCAAAAACATTTTCATGGGATTTTGGATCAAACTTAGGCCATGGGATTTGAACCCTACCATATTTATCAAAAGGGATAAGGCCTTAACACTACACCCAGATCCTGAATGGCTATATAAATCCATGAAATTGTATTTCAAGACAAGGCATTTTTTTTGGAGACAAGGTAGGCTTAAGGACTAGATAACACTCTTCCTTGGTTTTGAGGTACCTAAATGCATTTCTAGACATTGGAACAAACTATATATTTATTCTAGACATCAATCTAGTTCCAACCATATGTTGAGTGTCTTGATATGAGGTCATTTTATTTACTTGTTAATACCTCAAATTTAAGCTATGAATATTGTGTAGTGGCCAATATAGAGATCAGTCTGCATATATCCTAAGTTTTGAGGGACTTAGAGAGATTTTTACTTCTTTGTGTAAACTAGGGATTTGTCCTAGACTCTAAGAATAATTAAATTATATGTTGAATTTATTGTGAAAATTTTGTTAAGATGATGTTATAAGTCCAATTTTTAGACTTTTTAGTGAAAAGCCATAGGATTATGAGATTGCATTTGAATGATAAAGTGGAAGATCTATTTGTGGTTTGTAGGACTTTATAAAGGGATATTGATTGAGTTATATGTAATATTAGAGTATCCATTTGAAAATTTTGAGGTTTGTCTATGTACTCACTTTTCAAATAAGTGGATCGGTTCTTATTATAAGTGAACCCAAAGACGTAGGCATTGTCAAACTCTGTTATCACATGCTTGTCATGAGTTGATTCTATTTGTTCATTATTTTTCCAAATTTTTATTAGTCATGTTTATTAATCACTATTTAATGCATTAATATATAAAACACTATAAAATTTAAAATTTAGTTTTCATTTCTTTTAGTGTTTTTGAGAAATTGAGTAATTTGATGAAAGGATCCAAGGTAAACACTTTTTTTGCACTAAATTAGTGTAGAGTTTATGGATCAATATATATGTATTTAAATTAAATGTGGGATTGATATTGACATTCATTATTCCCCCAATCTAAGTAATTGATATGAGTCTGAGCTAAAAATGAGTGTATATGAGTAAATTCTATGTATAATTGTCAAAACTATAGTTGTATCTATGTAAATCTATAGTATACCTAATGTATTGTTTTAGCTAATATGAATTTCCCTAAAATTGGGTTTACCATATAGTAGTGACATGTCTTGGATAGTATATCCATGTGGTACTATTTTCCCATTCTGGGCACTAATGTTTGTCTAGTCTAAAATCTAGGTGACTGGACTACTTTATAAGTCATTGTTTATTCATGTGTGCTACCTATGTTTTATTTCTTGACACTAAGCCTATGTGATGAAAATGATATATGAATTCATTGTAATATCCTTATCTCTATGAAAAACTCATGTAAATTCCTCTTTCTATGGGATTTTTGTACTTATGCAATAACTATCATCAAAAGAAATAACTTTGTAAAATATGTTAGCTAGAGCATAAATGATAAGTATTTGATAATATAATATAATGTGCAACATAAAATTAGAATGTATAAGAATATAAGAATATGTATGTAGTTTAATATGTATATTATATCTATAATTTCACAAAGGTGTCAATATAGATTTAATAAATGTGTATAATACCAAATTTGATTAGCTACCTAGGGGGATGGGACATGATGTCCATCAAAACACCCAAGTAGGAAGGGGTATGAGGTCCCTGATGGCATAAACAATTGGTGTGTGTAAAAATAAAATATAAGTGTCATGGTTATAATTCATACAATAAAACATATAAAACACATGAAGTACAAAAAAATAGGTCAAGGGGTCACAATACAAGGGGCATGGGCACATGTCACTAATAATTAGAATAGAAAACATACAAGGACATGTTTAAATGTCCACATGCATAAGAAATAAGGAATTAGGATTATATCCACATAGAAGGACATGTTAAAATGTCTACATACATAATCAAGAAATCACACACAAGGGACATGGGCACATATCCAAGGCATACATGAATAAAAGTGGTGTAGAGTCAAAGAACAATGCCATATTCAAATGCCCTCAAAGAGAAGAAGCATAGAAAACATAATAAATTCTAAACTTGGAAAGATAGAAATGATTATCTGTACAACTATAGTATAAATCTATGTAAATGTGAGGATGCACATATGCTGAGTCTAACTATTGATAGTTAACAAAAAATATGAGCATGATTAACAATGATCAATACCAAGATATATCAATGTGTAAAATGGAATGCATAGACTATATGGATAGAACCTAGTAGTAGAGACTGTGTATAAGATGCCCACAAGTGGGTGGATTTATCAAATAAATTAGTTGTATTAGTGTATATGCCCCCAATGGGTAGATGATAACAAGACTAGATCAGTATAGTGGATCAGAGTCCTGTAAGTAATGTATAAGCATTCAATAAGAATAAGCAAAGCATATATGTATGATAAAATTGACTATAATAAGATAGTTAACATATGTAATGTATAGAAAGTATAATAAATGTAAACATAAAAATACATACAATCTATAATTTTGTGTTTTCTAAGTAATATTTTAATGTTTTAGTGTTTTAACACGTTATATTACTTTTTTGTTCTTTGGAAATAAGTTATGTACAAGAAAATGAAAATATAATATGTACCAGGATTAAGAGAGAGGAGAGTATGTACAAGACGGTAGGAACCATACTAACTAATGATTCTCATGGGGGACTCACTATCATCATGATCGATGTTAAATAAGGGAACTATGACCATGCATGTTTTATGAAAAGGCAATATGATCCCATAATCTATCATGTGGAGTAATATGTGTTTGTATCTACCTATGTAGTGATGTTATGAATCTATGTCACTAATTGTGATTCCCTATGAACTATAGGGGTCTTAAGAACCCATATGGTAGAATAATAGGATATAGGTGATATAGGTGCCCTATGTTAAAAACCCCAAGAACACAATGATACTGATCTCACCATAAATAAACTAGAGGAAGGTCCTCTAGAATCTATGACATATCTCTGACACATGGGTCTCTCTAATAATGGTCTCCATGAAAGAGTATGTGTATGTGTCGATACCATAATAGTAGACCTCACTTGCACTAGTGGATCTACTAAAATTTATGATTTAGCATAAGAACTATAATCTTAAGTTATAACTAATAACTATGTAATATTTGGTAATGGTGTTGGAATTTTAACTAGTGACTGTGCTAGAACTAATTAGTGATTATTCTAAAACTACCTATTGGATAGGTAGAGGATACTCATATGAGAGACACTCAACTTTGACCAGCTAATTTTCATGTATTTACTTGAGGCATCTATGCACTATTGATGGGATGACTTGGATCTATCATAACCATGGCATACCCTAGTTAATACCAAATATGCCTGCACTAGTTAATACTAGGAACTGAATGGCTATGTGTTGGTCCAACCTATAATGGAAGCATAATATCCATGATGGATCTCTGAACATGACTAATAAATCCACTAATGAATGTATCTATTGGAAATATATCCCACTCTAAGTACCCCAAATACTATAAAAGTGTTATGGTGCACATACTAATGCTTGACCCATTATCGACCATAATACTCTAGATAGGATGATGATTTACGTATACTTATATAAAGAGTGCATGTAAATTTGTGTCATCATCAACAACTCTAAGAATGTGATGAGTGGTATAGTTCTAACTATAGTATGATACATTTTGATAATGGTATGCAATGGATATGACTCCTATGTAATGGTATAATATGAAGCTGGTGGTGGATGTACCTGATATGAATAATGAAAACCTAATGTGTCCCCTATGTCATTTGTTGTGTGATTTAGAAATGGTTCTAAGAATATGATGAGTTCCTTAGCTATTGTTTATTTTATTTTTGGTGGATTTTTGGGTGTTCCCACATCAACAATATTATCTTTAATTAGATATTGTTTATTATCCTTTAGGCTTATGTATCTATTTGTTGTGTCTTAGTGCCCTGTGATACTCATAGAATTCATTAAAATAATAGATTGTTGGAAGAGTCCATATCATATCAAACTCTTTAATTATATGGAGAGATATGAAATTACATTCCAAGAGATATTTTTAAACCCATTCTAGTGACTCTATAAGGTTAGTGAAGATTTGGCACTAAGGAGTGGATAAAACCAATCTAGGAGATGAATCTAAAATTGCATTGATTATGGATTTTTGATCACTCTTGTTCTTAGTGGCCCTTAATTTTAATGTAGGTTTATTTGAACTCTTAATGTTTGATTTTGATCCATTTTTATACTTGATTTTACCCATTGATAGGAGTTTAACCTCTCTTTATTTGACTGTGTGGCATAAATATGTAAATGTAGGAAACTTATTGAACAAGATAGATTCATGTAATACTAGTAAGAGAATTTATTTAAATAAGTATTGAACCTCTCTGTATGCAATAGGGATAGACAATTTGGGTAATATAGTCTTGTATCATAAGACATAATCTATGATGGGCTCATTTGAATTTGGTTTTAACTATGCCACTTAAGCATATGATATCTTATCACTGATGTTGATAGAGAACTGTGATAATAACATGTTGGAAAAAAGATTAAATCTTGTGATATATTGATTTGGTAAATCATAAAACCATTTTAGGGTATAATCCTTTAAACTACATAGAAAGAAATTCATGAGAAGCCAATCATTAGACACATAATCTAATCATGCTACATGAAAATATATAAGATGATGATTTGGGTCACCCTTGCCATCATATAATGTAATCTTACGTGACATGAAAGTAGATGGAAAGGGAGTTACCACTATGTGATGTTCCAAAGGTGTATGTAAGAGAATATTAGAATCTAAGGCATGTGATGGCTTAATACCTCCCTTCTCAAGATGTAAAAAATTAAATTGAAAATTATGAATCTCATGCATAATAGATTATATATATAGAGTGTAAAAACTATCCACAAGAGGTGTATATATCACTAAAGATTTTTGAATTATAATTTGTTAGGTTGTGCTAGCTGAGTTAGTTGAGTTGACCCCATTATATGTGTAACAAAATTATTAACCAAAGGATTTAAAGATCGACCATTTTTTATTTTTTGGATTTCTTATTGAATAATAGTGATGAAGTCATCTTGTATATCTATATTTTTGGCCGTAAAATCTTGTAATTGTTGTTTATCAATTTCATCAAATATGTTGGTAATTTTTTCCATTGTAGTTGGAATAGTGGGAGAACAAGTTTTGTATATTTTAAATCTTTTAAGAGTGTTAATTTAGAAAGGATTTCAAATTAAAAATGTAATAAAATATAATATTTTGGAACTAAAATCTTAGTATACATACAAAAAGGATACAAACCCTAAGTGTGTCTTGGATAAGGTTTTTTAAATTACGGTTACTTCGTAAAAAAATAAATTGTATTTAAATAAATGAAACCCTAATGTGAGATTGATTTAATGAGCTATTTTATGAAAAAAATTATAAATACAAAAGTGTGTAAACCTAATTATTTTATAAAAATTTAGAAAATTCAAATTAGGTTTTTAGGTAGTAATTGAAGTAAGTTAGGTTCACCAAATGATTTAACATTTTTGGGTCTTACTAGTGTAAATCCTAAGTTAGATTAAATGTTTGAGTTGTCTAAATTAGTGAAATAATATGTAATAAATAAGCACTAATTTTTTATAGAAGTGAACTTAGTTTAAATTTATAAAAATAGTAATAAATATGTGTAAATAGAAACTTATTAAAAAAACTATCATAGATAATTTGGGTGTTGAAAACTAGGTTACAAATAGTTTTAAGTGTTTTCAATCAGATCCTTGAGTTATATCCAGTTCTCGATAGTGGAAACCACTTAGATAGTAGTCTCATGTGGCTCTAGTGTCGTAAACAATGGCACTGGTGTCCTCTTTGTAAGATTGTTCCTATTTTTGGGTGTATTACAGCTATGTCTAGGTTTTTTTCTTATGCATAAAATCTAGAACTTTGTAATGTGCCTATAATAACTAATTTAAGTTGTCAACCCTAATCATCCTTAAAATTATGGCATGATATAAAAATGTGTGTTCATTATTAGGATAGGCTAAACATCCTCAGCACCCCACTATGAAGAGAGTTACCTACATACCAACACTCTGAGGAGGGATCAAGCTTGGTGTAGTTCTCCCACCTAGTGCTTGGTGAAGGTGCAAGTGAATGCTAAAATGATAGTGGTCTTTAATTCCTTGAGTGTGCTTGAGATTGGAAATCTTTGAAATCTAGGCTTAGGGCAGATGTAAATAGTAGTATGCATAAGTAGGGAAAAATAGGGATTTATAACCTTGATTTTACTCAGCTTGTTTCTTATTTGAATAGGCTTTTTGCATATATATTTGATATAGTGGATAGAGTTCTAAGAGCATGTATTTATAGTGATTTATAGCTTGTGTTAAATAATAAAATGTAATTAATCTAACCTTAGGAGGGGTACACATTTAAAAATATATTTATTTAAGAGAGTTAGGTCAAGGGACACTAATGTAATGTTGGGAACACTAACACCATGTCGATTTAGTATCCTTAATGTTGTGCTAGTGACCATATGGAAATATGCTAGGCATGAAAGGATAATATATGGGAATGTAGGTCAAAGACTATGTTTTGGATAATTGGAGATGTTTGTAGTCCACACAATGGCTAAAAAGGTGTGATAAAGGTTTTAGGATAGGTATAGGGATAAGTTAGGAATATGGTATCTAAAGCAACACTCTTAGCATCCAATTACTACTTTTAGGTGATTACAACATCACATGGGTCATGAAATAGATGATTGATGTGATCTCTTCATCTTTTCCAAGATGAAGGGTGGAGAATGTTTCTCAAAATATTTGAAAGGGGATTAACATGAGCCTTTCATCTCTCATGCAATATGGAGGGTGAAAAATTCCCCTCCAAAATATCTTGAACTTTTCAAGATGTATGGTGGAGAATCCTTCTCAAAAATATTTGAATTTGTGGAAGAGGGATCTCCATCTTGTCTCCAAGATGTAGGGTGGAGAATACTCCTTGGAGAGTGCCCCACATGAGGTGGAAAAGGGAGAAATTTAAATTAAATGAAATTAGAAATTATAATTCCATATAATTTATAATTAAAGTATTAATTAAATTAATCAAAAGTATTAATTTAATTAATATGATATGAACATGAATTTGGTTTATGAAATTGAATACAACGGAAAATAATTAATTGATCAGAGAAAAGGAGATGACTAGTGATGACCAAAAATGTGACTTGAATGGTAATTTAATGATACAGTATAATGAATTATCATAATTAGGGATGCACCAAAATGAATTAAACCTTGTATGTTAGATGAATAAAGTAAATAATGATGGACACATGATTTAGACCAATTTGTGTATAATTTATGGGAAGATGATATATTTTTCAATTTTGACATGAAAATGATTAAAAGAGTGTCTACAAAAGCTTTAGTCTTTTTGTCCTTTCTACCCTCAATTATTTTCAAGAATTCTAATTCATTTGATCGACTCTAAATTTCATGAATTTTTTTGATAATGATTATCTATTAGTATTTATCTTTAAAATTATAATCTAATAAATATCCATAATTTAACAATTTTGTGAATAATGAATTTTTATTCCTAATTTAGTTAAGGGTCTAGAATAAATAAATTAGTAAATAATAATGTAATAATTATAGTACTAATTTTTAAAATTTATAGTGTCTTTTAAACCTTTCTAAAACTAGAAATAAATGAGAAATGAAACTTAGCTTAAAACTAGACTAAGACAACGGTTGAAACTAGTTGTGTAGGATTGGGATAGTGTTATGAACTTGTATCTAGCTTTCATTTAGTGAAAGGACAAGAGCAAAAAAAATAGGACACTTTAGGGTATGATTCTATAGTCTAGGTCTTGTCGTTGTTATCCAAATTGGTCACAAAGATCTAAGTTTTTTGAGTTTTGTCTATTGTCCCTATGTGAGCTCGCCTATGAAATTTTGAGTACTGAATATTGACGGAGATCCTTGTAGACTTTATTCAATCTTGAAACCCTAAACCTTCATTTTTCTTGGTAAAAATTGAGAAAGATGGGGGAGTTAGTATGTGTAAGATACATTGAATGTGTATCCACACCCCTTGTGTGAGCTATCTGCCTACATACTAATACTTCAAAGAGGGATCAAGACATGTAGTTTTCCACTTGATGTACTTTATGCAATAGTTTCAAGAGGATGTAAAAATGCTAAATTGAGAGTATTAAAGTAGCTAGGGATTGGTGTGAGGCTTTGAATGTGTTTCCAGTTATGTTGGGTAATTGTATGTAGAGAATAGGGAAATTTTCCTTAGTGGTTGTTTATATTCTTTCTTACTTTGTAATATTTGCCACCTCCCTTTGTAAATGAACTTTTAAATGGGCTATTATAGGGATTTATTGGTCATGGATCAAATGTATTCATGCTAGGCCATCATAATGAAAAATGGGAATCAGATAGAAATGGTTGTTGGGATTAAAATGTGATTGGATAGGAGAACTAAAAATGGGACACCCTAGGGTTTAACACTATAGTCTAGGTCCAACACTCTTGTCCTACAGGCTCAAGACCTAGGGGATAGAATTGGCCTAGGAAATAGAGCCTAACTAAGATATAATAAGGTTTTAAAAGTCCATGGATGACTAAGAATAAGAAAAAAGTGTCTAGAAGGGTCATGAGAGCATCCAAGAAGGTCTTATGGATAGGGTGTCACAAGCCAAACTCAAGCTACCAATTTGGACATTTTATATAACTACATTCCCCCCCCTTTATTTTAGTGATGCAACAAAGAAAAATACTAGGACAAAGGAAAAGTAGAATGCATACCTAAACTTACCTATAAGGGTGAAGCCCATGAAGCTATGTGATGCTTAGTATGGATAGAGAGGGCACATTATGAATTGTAAATATAAAATATAAAAACAAAGAGTAGATTATTTATTAATAGATATAGTACATCTAAAATAAGAATGTACAAAGTTGGATAAGAGAGAGAGAGGAAGAGAAAGGAATGAATACAGCTCACTGGGTATGCAGACTAATATAAAACCTATTATGATTCTAAGTGATGTTAGATATGTAGTGGGTATGTGTTTTACCAAATGTAATATCATGAACAAAGTTGAGTGCTCAATTAACCAAGAATGGCTCAAGAATGCAAAGGCCATCCTTTGGCTCCATCATCACCCATTAAGTGAACCTATATGATCATGCATGTGTTAATTGATGTTTGGATTATGTGTCCAATCCCTTTAAGTATGTGGCTCAAGAATACAAAGGCTAGCTAGTCCTTTAGCTCCATCATTACCCACTAAGTGAAGTTATGAACTGATACTAGTATATATTTGCATTGTATGAGATGTCTCTTGAAGCCCATGAATGCTCTAAAACTTGATAATGTGGCATGGATAGTTGAATATGTACTAGAGACTAGGTCAATTTTGGCCACTCTGAAAGGAGGAGATTAGGCATGTATGAAATCCACTCCAAAACTAGGAACTAGGATTATGTGGAAGCCACTCAAAAATATGGAGGTTACGACTAATGAAAGCCACCTCAAAATGATGATAACCACCTATAGGTGTAATAAGGCATGAAACTACTGAGAATGCCTAGGTAATATACTCAACTTGGAAAGAAAAGAAGTCAAAAATTATGCACACATTACCCCTAATCACTGGTGTCTATAACATGTATTCTAATCTATAATTTATACCAACTACCTAATCTAAAACTAGAAGTGAGAGCCATTATTACATGCATGATGCCCCCAATATCTTGATTCTCTAAGAAAACCTATACTAAAACTACTGAATCTAAACTAATATATATTTGACAAAACTATAATTGAGCTTATCTTTCTACTTATTTCTATAAAATCTAGGGTTTTTGTTATTTGGATAGGAGTGGCAAAAATAGGACACCCTATTATCTAGTTTGTTGTCCAAGTTTGAAATTATTGTCCTTTACTAAATCTAATCACTATTTTGTAATTGTCACTATTTTTCTAGTCTGTTCTACCTAGTTTGGGTTTTGGTTTCTATTTTAAGTGTTCTAAAAATCATTTTTTTGATTGGTAGGAGATATAATCTCTATGATAAAACCCCTATGTGTTTCCCCCTCTTATAAGGGTAGGAAGGAAGATGATGCAATGACTACCCTCAAAAGAAAGAATCATGCAAGTGTGTTATACTAAAAAGTACTTGATATAGTAATGGTAATTGAAAAGATGTCTCAAGATATAGCATAGTTTGTATTGGAGATTGTTAGATCAATACAGGTATGCCTAGATAGATAAAATAATGTAATAACATGTGTATTATACTGAATTAAAACTATAAATGTTAGTTTTTAGTTGTTATTTGTCAAGGAGGGATGGAGCATGATTTCCATCATGGCATCCAAGAAAGCAAGATCATGCATGATGTGGATCATGAAAAATAATTGAGAAGTAAGAAAGAAAATATCATACAAGGCAAGAAGCAAGAAGAACACAAGAATGGCCAAGGGGCCAAGAAAATAAGTGACATGGGCATATGTAACTCAAATTGGGAAAGCAGGCATATAAGGCATGTTCAAATTCCACATACACATACAATTAAAAACATGTAAGGTTGACACAAGGTCCACATGAAAATATAAGAGTACAAGTAAAGGGTATTGGCAAATGTCTTAATATACATACAAAAGACAAAACATGAACTGAGAAATGCAATCACATCTAACTATGTAAAGCAAGAAAGAAAGGCATTTAATATGTTGGAAATACAATCACATCTAGCTAATAAAAGTAAGAAGTGAAAGTATGCAAAACGTGTAGTATATGATTAGGTATATGCTAGGAAATACATAAGTGCCATATACTAGTGAGTATCAATAGAGTAATCTATGTAAGCTAGTAAGTAATGTACATCATCATGATAACTAGAGTGTGTGGTGAAGGAATGACATAACTTGGATGGTGTAGTCATGTAGAATATGCCCCTAGTGGGTAGATATATCAATGTATGTCTCAAATGTAGATGTAAGATGCCCTCTCAATGGGTAAAGTGAATCAATCAAGGATCTAGATGTCACTATGCACATTTAAAGAAGATCAAGTGAAGAATGGTAATCTAGATAAACTGACAAACAATAACATAGAACAATAAATGTAAGTATAACATGGTAGTAGAAATGTAAAGCATGGATAATTAATACAATTGAAATGTTTTTGATATTTTGAATGTTTTTGGATTTTGAAATTTTGTATTGTTTTTGGCATTTTGACATATTATTATGTACAATAAATCATAAGAAGGCTATGTACAAGTAATTGAAAAGAAGCTATGTACAATCAAGCATTAGGAGACTATGTACAATAAATTGAGAAATTGTATAAAAGAAAGATTGGGAAGAAATGATATTAGGTTATGAGTCTCATGAGATACTACCTATCATGATATCTTATATCAAGGAGAGGGATTGTACATGATCATGAATCATGATGGAAGGGCTGAGATTATGGCTCTAAAAGTTGTGTATGATTTAAATGTTCTAAAATACATATAGTATAAATTGACTATGCAATCCCCTTATAAATATAAGAAGTGGATCAACTATAGGGCTCTTTGGGACCCATCTGGTAGTAGGAAAAATTCTCTTAACATGTGCTCTATGAGTAGAGGCATGAGACCTCAAAGATACTACCTTGGGTGTGAATACTATAGTTGGAAGCTATCTAGAGTCCTAAAACTATGGATGCTCTAAAAGAGGCCTCTATGGATGTGTATGAACTCTTTGTGCTGGTAAGGAAGGCCTTGACTGTGTCTAAATATAAACTAGAGGGAGAACTATAACTAGTAGAGAATTTGAAACTGGTAACTACAAAGTAAGAGATTGTTCTGAAGTGGGGAGTGGTAACTCATATGGAACTCCACCAATTGTAACAACCTAATTAGCATGAATTAATTTCACATATCTATGAACTATAAAAGGGACTATTCAAAATTTTTGAATCCATAGTCAAACAAGTAACATATCAAAAATTGGTATATTGGGCCATTGTTAATCATAGGAAAACAAATTGGAAATGTATTGAATTTTTTGAAATAAGTTGTAATAAACAAAATTTAATGGAAGGAAAGTATTGAATAAAGGAAATGTAAAGTCCTAAAAACAAAAAACTACATTATGCATAAAAAGGATATGTATCTCACAAACATGTAAGGTGATACCTCAAAAGCAAGGGGATCTAGTATATGCAACTAAGGTTTTTGAAAAATGATTTTTATATTTACTAAAGTAAATTTTTAAAATTTAATGTGAAATTTTGATTTATGTGTAAGGTGATACCTTAAAAAGTAATAGGGACCTAGTACATCCGACTAAGGTTTTTGAAAACTGATTTTAAAATTTACTAAGGTAAATTTTAACAATTTAATGTGAAATTTTGATTTATGTGTAAGGTGGTACTTTAAAATCAATAGGGACCTAGTATAGTACAACTAGGGTTTGAATGAAAATATTTTTAAAATTACTAATGTAAATTTTAAAATTAAATGGGAATTTTTTATTTAAATATGCTAGAAAAAATAAGAAAAAAAATAGAAAAAAATTGGGATGTGATATAGGCAAATAGGGTTTTAAAATTATTTTAAAAATTACTAAGGTAAAATTAAAAATTTAAATGTAAATTTTTGATTTAAATAATTTAAAAAATATTATAAAATTAGCAAAGAATTTTCCCTAAGGTTTCTAGGGTTTTTGTGTGTAAGAGGACCTAATAAATTCAACCAGGGTTTGGAATAAATGATTTTATAATTAATATGGTAAATTTAAAAAATTTAATATAGAATTTTAATTTAAATATTTAGAAAAAATAAAAATAAAAATGCTAGAAAATTTAGAAGGAAATATTCCCTAAGGTTTCTAGGGGTTTTATATATAAATGAAGTAAGTTAGGTTCACCAAATGATTTAACATTTTTAAGAATAATGAAGTTTTATTCTTAATTTAGTTAAGGGTCTAGAATAAATAAATTAGTAAATAATATTACAATAACTACAGTATTGATTTGTAAAATTTATGGTGTCTTTTAAACCTTTCTAAAAATAGCAATAACTCATGAGAAATGCAACTTAGCTTAAAACTAGATTGAGATAGCTAAGACAGAGGCTAAAACCAATTATGTAGGACTGAGACAATGTCATGAATCTATATCTATCTTTCATTTGGTGAATTAATAGGAGTGCCAAAAATAAGACACTTCAAGGTCTCATTCTATAGTCCAATAGTCCAAGGCCTATCGCTATTGTCCAAACTAGTTGTAGAGATTTAAGTTTTTTGGGTTTTGTTCACTATCCCTGTGTGAGCCTATCTATGAGATTTTGAGTCTTGAATGTAGATAAAGCTCCTTGTATATATAATTCATTATTAAAGCCCTAGAGCTTCATTATGCTTGATAAAATTTGAGAAAGAGGGGGGGTTTGGTGTGTGTAAGATATACTAAACATGTATCCACACCTCTTATGTGGAAACACTACCTACATACTGTTGACGCGAGAAATTGCACCCGGGGTAAGGAGGTCGAACTCCTGCCTTTTCCCTGCAACATGGAATCTCCTCTCTTGCATGTGGGATGGTGAAGCAAGAGAGGAGAGTCTCTAGATAAGGGCTAGCTCCCTTTGATGTATCGATGTTGTTCTAGCAAGAGTAAAAAAATAGGTATATACGGTATATATAGCTATATAAACTGGGGGGGATGAAAAGGGAGAGAGATGTAGGAAAAACAAGCCTACTCTAAAGAGGTGATACACCAAAAATAAGGGTCAACCTTTCCACATCCACACTCAGAATCAGACCAAACAATATGACATGCACTTCAGCCTTGGCAAGGAAACCAATTTACAATAAAAAGACAGGGAAAGGTTCTCAAAAAAATAGAGACAGAGACTCACCAAGGTGTTGTACTATACACACTATAAGTGACTTCCATTGTTTTACTTCTCAAAAGAACTCTTCTCTTGTGAGCTACGAATTAGAGCCTTATAGATGACTAGTTTGTTGGCATTAACCTATGAAAGCATCAAAGATAATGACTAAACACAAATAACACTCAGGACATACGCATAAAATCTATCCAAGATGGAGGCAAAACTATATTTTATTGACTCAAGTGGAAAATTTTGCAGAGTTGCGCTCTTACAAAAATGTGAAAAGATCCTTTACAGATGACCAATTTGCAATGTTATATAGAAAAAGACAAGACCAACTCATTTGGTGCTTTGCTTGCAAGTGGGCATGTTGTGTCTTCCTTGGGAAGAAGAAAAAAATTGTTATTGGCGTCATCCACCTATTGGAACCATGCTTGTCGCTTGACTTTTTCTTCCTTTTGTCTTAACTAATTACTTGGCCCCTGGGGTGAACTTACTAGCCGGGTCGCTTCAACTTGGCTCTTCTCGGTTAGTATTTTTTATGTTTTACCTTTAAAATAAACTATTATTTCTTTGTTAACATTTATATTTGACGTCCTCTCTAGACATCCTCATGCTTTGCCTTGCTAGCCTGTTATTCTTCTTCACGGCCTATTCCTTCCGTAACACCTTCTGGGCACTCCCTACCTTGTATACACCTTGGCCACTTCATGAACTGCTAATGCAGACTACTGATGGGTCTTTGTTTGTTTTAGCTTGCCTTAATCCCTTCATGGCTTGTGCTTTACATTAGACTATCAATTGGGCCTTTGACTGGTCTGGTGTTTCCATGGACATGCTGGCACTTGAAAACTTTGGCAGGTCCTTCGAATGGTCTACGAACGGCTTCTTGGGCTGGCTATGTTTCACAGTTTGCTTTACTAAGTCCCACAATCTTTATATTTTGTCAGGCTTTGAATTTCTATAGACAAATTGTCTGCGAGAAATTCCCATTGGCAATTTATCCATGGAAATTCTGCCCAACTATTGTGTATAACCCATGGACTTTTGTCTGCAGACATTTCCCGTGGACAAAAATTCCTTTTCCATTTTTTGCTAAGCCATGGGCTTTATGAAACGCCTTTGCTTTTGCTAACCCATGGCCCACCCCTTTGCCTTTGCATTTGAATTTGCACTTTGATATATGCAGGACTTAGATAAATTTTATAAAACTTACCCGAATCCTTTCTTGCACCGGCCCTCCATTAGGGCATTTAAACTTGGACTCCCCTTCGATCGAGGACAAAGAACATTGAACCAGACCTACTGATGAACTAAGTTGAACCAATGAACCTGACGAAGGATGAACCAAGTGCCGATGAACCTCCTGAATTGAACCAAGCTTGAACTAAACATGTTGAACTCGAAAATGGACCTTGCAACCCGAAATTGACTAGTCTTTCATAGCAAGGGAGAAGTTGACCAAAATTTTTCCAAGGGGAAAAAATGGGTCAACACATACCAATACTCTAAAGAGGGATCAATCCATATGTCATTCTCCCACTTGATGTACTTTGTGCAATAGTGTCATAAGGATGCAAAACTACCAAATTAGGAGTGCTTGTGGTGGCTAAGGACTAGTGTGAGGGTTTGAATATGTTTGTAGCTATGTTGGGTGACTGTATGTAGAGAATAGGGAAATTTTCTTTAGTGGTTTGTTTTTATTCTTGATTTCTTTGTAATATTTATTACCTCCCTTTGTAAATGAACTTTTATAGGAATCTATTGGTCATTGGTTAAATGTATTCACACTAGGCTGACATAATGAAGAATAGGAATCAGATGGAAATGGTCATTTACGATGAAAATGTTATTGGATAAGAACATAAAAATAAGACACCCTAGGGTTCGATGCTATAGTCTAGGTCTGGCACTCCTATCCTACAAGCTCAGGACCTGGGGGGAAAGAATTGGCCTAGGAAATAGAGCCTAACTAGGCTAAAATCAGGTTTCAAAATTCCATGGATGATTGAAAATAAGAAAAAGGTGTCTAGAAGGGTCATGAGATCATGCAAGAAGGTTTTATGGATAGGTTGTCACAATCCACACTCAATCTACCAATTTAAAGATTTTATATGACTACAATCTACATGAAGAAATGTTAGATATTTTTTGTTTATTAAAACCTTGAGTTGCATTATGTATTGAGGCATTTTATTGGAAATTAATAATCCTTAATTAAATATGTTTTAATGTTTATTAATGTAGTCAATTTTGGTTTGGGTACCAAAAAAATTACTTTTTGTTGCATTATTTTAAAACCATGTCCACTCTTTATCATTTTTTTGTCAATTTAATATTGAAATGAAAAAAATATTAAAATAGCCTTGAAGCCTACGTATTTGGCATAAAAACACTTTTATAAAGTATTTATTTAGTTGGTTTACATTTTAAATAAATGGTTCACATGGGTGCACCACAAGAGACTTGGGAAAGAGGAGGAGGTTGAAGCAAATTTAAACTATGTATAAAATATATTACTTCCATATGTAACCAATTAATTTTATCCTAATTTCACTATCATGGAAGCTAAAATTCTATAGATTGAGTTAAATATTGTAGTTGAACTTTTGTATTTTACAAGATGCTTTCTTCCTTGAAATAGGATCCCATTTTAAAGGAGAGTAGGGAGATAAGACTACCACAACATTTTATAGTAATAATTATAACTCTTATGAGATGAATTTTTTTAGGAAGGGAGGGATGAATGGATCGAATATAGGATAGGTATTATTGTAGGGAGGATCAGAGAAGGAGAAAAAAAACACCTTGAGAAGGAGAGGATGAATAGAAGAAAATGTTTAAAGGAGAGGATGCATTCTAAAAATAGTAATTGGAATATACAAGGATGTATCAATAATGTGGAAAGAAGTAAAAGATCAACATGTGTATAAATTGCATTATAGACTATATTTTTATGTGTTGGTGGTTGTTCAATGGTTGTATGATAATATTTATTATCATATTACTAAATTTTATATCCTATGGAATAAATTTTACCCTCAAGGTTCCTCCATACTTCATATGTAATTGTGTTCTTACCTATTACATTATGTTTATTTTTGATGGTTTGATATAAGTCAATAATGGACTATGAGGTTACCTATTCTACATAATGTAATTATAGCTATTTTGTCTAGATAGCACCATGTTTTAATTACTTTATGTTTTCCAAAAATACTATGTATTTTTTCATGGAAATTGTGGTATTAGGTTTGTCCGAGTTTCAACTCAAAAATTTCACCTCCTTTCAACAAAGTTGTTTCCTTTATAAACTAAAACTTTGACATACCATAAAATATTAGTTAAGAAATAATTAAATGAAAATTTCTTAATGGAATAGATAATTCCTCGGCATTAATTATTTATTAGGCCAATCACCTTACCAATGCTCTCACATTTTGTAATATGTGTCCAAGAGGGCACTTTAAACTCATTGATTTCTAAAATCTCCTTAATATTAAAAGTTATTAATTAGTGTAGGCTTAGAATATGCTGGAAAAGACAATTTGTTCCTTATATTGTGTTTATTTTTCCATGTGGTTGATTCCATCTACTATGAACTCTTTTTGATGGTGGTTATCTATTCATCATTACTCATCGAATGTCAATTCATATTTTAATAATGAAACAATATAATATGAGTCATACACTCAAGATGTGAAGAATGGAAGAAAAAAAAATTAAAATTAGAAGTCACATAAAATCTATACTTAGAGCATGATAATTTTGAATATCTCAATTTCTCTATTTTTGTTGAGTACAATTGGTCATATTTTTAACAAGCCAATTTTGATTTTTTTTGTCTCTAGGGAAATTTCATCAAAATTAATCTTCCTATTTATATATAATTGGTAATCCTTTAAAATTGAATTTATCAAATCCAATAAGCTTCATAGATAATTGCAATATGCCTTGGAATCATACAATTTGAGAACCAACATAGTTCATACATCACGATTGTTTCTATTTTTGAAATTAACAAAAAATGCTTATATTATTATTGACTACATTAATGTTTACCACATTATTATGTGAATTATAATTTTTATTGTAAATACACATAATGAATAAACTAAACCTATCAATATAAGTAATAGTCATGCTTAAAGACTTCACTAACACTATAGTTATCCATCAACTTGTAGACACTCAAATAGCATAATAATGGTTGGGATAAAAACTTAGAATTAAGGTAATAAACTTTAATAAAATTTATTTCAACACACAAGAAAATGAATTAAAATTATATGAAGAACTTATAAAATCATAACACTATATGGAAAACATAGCTTGAAATAAATTAATTTAAATTGCAAGGTTGTCAAACAAAAGTATGATTAACTATATACTATATTCTTTACTAAGATCTTGAATTACAAGAAGATCAGTGGATGAAAAGACCACAATCTCTTTAATTTATCAAAAAATTAAATTTTATTTGGTTCTTGAAGCTTTGAAAAAAAGATGTGGTGACTTTGACCTAAAAATGAGTGAAGATACCTATGATAAAATGGACAAGGAAAGATGTGGAAGACAAGAAGATAATAAATGATGCCAAATGAAAA